>CAKAOI010004076.1:2458-50247 GCA_916701655.1 Sebastiscus albofasciatus | reverse complement strand
AGAGTTAGTTTAGCTCTGAGAATATCTAGTGAATGTACAGTGGACGTTTGTGCAGAAATAACTGCTGCAGCTCCTCCAGACCAACAGAGGTTTCCCGTGTCTTGTGAAGTGACGGGGCTCCGCAGAGAGAAACGGTATCGTGTCGGACTGGGTGCCGCCGGTGTCTCCCTGCTCACATCGGCTGCGGTCGGGAAGCGATAACGGTTTGGCAAAAAGCCAACACTAGGATCAGCATTGATTCATGGAGAGACCTTGGTCTGGTCAGCTAACATTACTGCCAAGCAGCTGAATTATGGAGTGATATTGTGGATTTAGCTGACGTGTGTCTCCTCACTGTTTTGAGCGATGCTCGTTCATGTCTATTTAGAGCGAGCAAGCGCGAACCCGATGCTGACTTTCGTTGATTTCACGGCCACAGGTGTCGCTGTTAACAAGCATTTCTGAAAGTTACAAATAGTCCCTTTAAAGGTTGGGTCCACAAAAATGACATAAAGAGAACATATCTCTCACTAACCTGTAGTGGTTTGATTGCTGAAATTTCAAGAAATCTGTCAATACAATGGAGGTGAATTAAAATTCATTTATTTTCATAGAGTAGCTGTTGGAAATTTTATCTTGCTATTGTTTTCCGTTAAGACCGACATTTGAGGATGTTTTTATGAAATATTTTCTGCATGAATTGAAATGTATTGATAGTATATTTTTGCACGTATGGCGGGCGCATCTATATATACGCATGCATCTGGCGGACAGAAGGAAAACCAACCCATGTCACCACACTGCATTTTTAGAAACTATGATAATCTGGTCATGGGTCACATCTCTCGCCAGTGATAGTTGACAAATACACTGTGCACATGTTTTCAACATGGAGGCCGGGTCACAACCAAAATATGTTTCTGAAAACATTTGAGGCGAGAAAATAGGCGACAGAATCTTGATTCACATTTGATTAGCACTGCGTAGTTTGACAGTTTGATCAGAGTTTACAAGCAGTGATTGACAGCTGTGTTACGGCCGAGCCACACTGGGAACGCGAGCATCGTGTGTGCGTCACGGAACCTCTTGCTTTTTATTTTGGCATCCATGTTAACAGGTCAGAGCAGTCACACAGCGTAAACGGCTCGGCTCGGCTTCGAAATCTCGCCTAATTTTTTCCGCGTGCAAAAATAGACTATAAAAATGATCTATTGACTGTATATTGATATCATACCAGGACATTACTACAGTTTCAATGTAAATATCTGTAGAATAAGTTGCGGGCATGAAAAAAAAGTTCATATTTATTTTTAACTCAACAGTGAAATATTTGCAGGACAGTGTTGTAGAAAATGCAGTGACTTGCACGGCACCACAAGTGAATGGTACCGGCTTTTAATTGGAGATTATTACAAATGAGCACAGGCTTCTTAACCTTTTTCTGTCTAAAATAAATATAAATTACATTTATAATGAAATGAAATGGCCATTATGAAAGGCAAACTGAAAACGCTGTTGGTGTGGAAACCACACACGTGAGAGACGCAGAAGTTCAACAAGGCAGCCGCCACGTTTCCAGTGTGGCCCGGCCGTTAGAGACTCCGCGGCTCTGATTGGTTGTTTTCCTCCGGGCATTTTGCAAAAGCCATTAGGAGCACTAGGAGGACACAGGAAGCTGAATGCACTACAGTCAGGATATAGTGACAATTTGAGCAAATATGACAAAAAGTTATTTTTATTAAAGTTACCAACTGCAGCTTTAACATGTGTTTTGACTTGAGTTAGCCGTGTGCATGCTAATAACTGTATATACCTGTGTTCAAAGTGACGCAAAATCACAGCCCATTTAAGGGACAAAACGTCTAGTGGTTCTGTGCTAAAGATCCGTTTTAACATCGCAGTTGTTCACACATCACTTTCTTCTTACTGTCAGTAACAACACAATGAATCATCTATACCATTGTGAAGCGCATTTTAAAACACGTTTGTTCTTCAGGACATCAAAATAATGTCAGAGCTCTGATTCATTCATTCATTAATCATTACTGAAGTAGCAGAGAGCAGATTACTTGACTTGACTTTGTCACCGGTAGTCAAGGAAGAGACCTGAAAGGTAACCAAGGCAACACCTTAATTCACACACACAGCTCTCCTTTCATTCTCTTGTTTTTTCTCTCTCACTTCCTTTTGGCAATCTGAATAGAGAGGAAACACAACTTCAATGCCTTGACTTATATACAGTATCATCAGGTGAACAGCATGAGAGACTGTTGATTCTATCATCATTCACCTCAGGCCATCCTCAGCACCGCTTACTCTCATTCAGACTACCTCACAACATCAGGCACCACCAAATCAATACATTGATTACTAATCTAAAACGTTAATTTCCCACACATGGCCCTGAACGTGACGAGCGTTCACAGCTACTTGTATCAAGATCATGTTATCACTCTTATAATCTCACACAGTCATAATTCACTTTTTGAACTATACCTCTTTTAAAACTATTGCTGAGAATAAACAGGAGGAGGTGATCAAAGGTCCGGAGTGGTGCAGCTTAGTGTGACCTCCAGTAGTCTGGTGATGATGTCAGAGTGTGTGGGGTGAAAGGTCAAACCATCCACCTCCATGGCCAGGTTAGCAGTCTTCCCACTTCTTATCCCAAAACGCACCAGAGTGGAAAGGATAGACTCCTCCTGGAGGAGGGACGGAGAGATGGACAGAGAGAGAAAGAGTGTGTGTAAATGGCAGTCTTACAGAGAGGTACCGTAGGTCTACTTTTTTTGATTGAAACACATATTGTTATGGTTATGAAGCAGAGTATTACATTAGCATTCATTTGGAGCTGTGTGCCCTCTGTCCCCTGGCTAAAGTCCAGTATTTACTGTCCTTTTAGCTCTGTTTGCATGGTTACTACTGGGGCTGTCAATCCATTCAAATATTTAATTGTGATTAATCGCATGTTTGTCCTTAGTTAATCGCGTTTAATTGCAAATTAATAGCACTTTTTTTTTGTTCAAAATGTACCTTAAAGGGAGATTTGTCAAGTATTTAATACTCTTATCAACATGGGAGTGGACAAATATGCTGCTTTATGCAAATGCATGTATATATTTATTATTGGAAATGAATTAACAACATGAAACAATGACAGATATTGTCCAGAAACCCTCACAGGTACTGCATTTAGCATAAAACAATATGCTCATATCATAACATGGCAAACTGCAGCCCAACAGGCAACAACAGCTGTCAGTGTGCCATTTTCATTCACATATCTTGAGGTCAGAGGTCAAGGGACCCTTTTGAAAATGGCAATGCCAGATTTTCCTCACCAAAATTTAGCACAAGTTTGAAGCGTTATTTAACCTCCTTCACTACAAGCTAGTATGACATGGTTGGTACCAATGGATTCATTAGGTTTTTCTAGTTTCAGATGATACCAGTATCTTCACTCTAGCTTTAAAACTACAACCTAAAAATTGCAAGTTGCGTTAATACGTTAAAGGGACTGTAACTTTTTAACCGTATAAATGTACTGGGTCGGGACACATGCGCGCTCGCGTGTGGCCGGAGCCTCGTCTCCTCTGCTTGCCTGCCTTCAGTCACACAGTGCGCGAGTCCTCACTGTCTCGTTCCACCTCTAGACATGAACGTGCGCTCACTCCACACTGCAGAAGAGTTAGTTTAGCTCTGAGAATATCTAATGAATGTACAGTGGATGTTTGTGCAGAAATAAATGCTGCAGCTCCTCCAGACCAACAGAGGTTTCCTGTGTCTTGTGAAGTGACGGGGCTCTGCAGCGAGAAACAATATCGCCCCTTCGACTGGGCACCGGCACCCGGTCGGGGAGGCGATATCGTGTCTCGCTACGGAGCTCCGTCACCAACCCGCTTTTACTGCTCAGCCAGGCTGAGCAGTAAAGGCCAGCATTGATTCATGGAGAGACCTTGGTCTGGTCAGCTAACATTACTGCCAAACAGCTGAAATATAGAGTGATATTGTGGTTTTAGCTGACGTGTGTCTCCTCACTGTTTTGAGCGATGCTCGTTCATGTCTATGTAGCGCGAGCACAAGCGCGAGCACAAGCGCGAGCACAAGCGCGAGCCCGACGCTGACTTTCGTTGACTTAACGGCCACAGGTGCCGCTGTTAACAAGCATTTCTGAAAGTTACAAATAGTCCCTTTAAAGAAATTAGTAGCGTTAAAACAAATTTGCGTTAACGCGTTATCACATTAATTTTGACAGCCCTAGGTACTACACATTCTCAATTTCGGAATACCATTCTTTTTCAGCCTTAAATTTCTAGGCTGCTGGGTAGATTTCCCAGACCATATTTGACTTTGTGACTCTGGGTGTAGAGGATGCTGTGACAAGACTACACTGCTTTTGCCCTTACATATGGCTGCTTACACCATGTTGGAGATGTTTTTGCATCCAGCTCTCTCTCTTTCCCATTTGGAATCCTTAGCCAACCAGACTTTGTATTTGGGATTGTCAGGCCAACCCTCGGACAACTTGCATTTACCCAATTGTGGCCGTTCAGTTCTCTCTGCTGCGTAGAAAGTTGGATGACGTTCCGCCGTCAAACATCTTGGGGCAGAGCTGTTTTGCAGGCTGTGACGTGGCGTAGAGGCAGCTCTGTGTCAGTGTGTCAGTTGCAGGTCATAACCTACTTCTTGCCTTGCATTTGACAACATTAAGCTCTCTCTGGCCTGCGCTCTCTCACACAGTAATTCATATTTTGGATGTGCTGCCTGCACCAAACGCCGCGAAGAACGCTCTGCTTGTATGATCAATTTATTTTTTTGAAATTCGGAATTTTATATACAGAATAGGGACAACAGTCTGGAAACAGACATTTTTTTCCAAACTCTCTTTTTATTTTTCCACACTCATCCAGACCTGGAAATTACCAAAATCAAATTCTGTACTGTGTAGGAACCCTGTGTTTTGATCTCCACCAAATCCAGTGGGAAATATCTGCCTCTTTATCCGTAAATGCTCCACTACGTACACAAGCTAGTTTAACAGTCTACTGTTTGGGGCTGAGCAAGTAGTGTACAGTGGGTTCAGTGGAGCTCAAAACATCTGCCTGCTGCTGCTGCAAATGAGGCTGATGACAGCGGAGTTTGCAGGCCAGAAAACCAAAAAGATGATGTCAAAGAGGCTAAAATGCTCTGTAGAGCTGAGGGGAGCTGCAGAGTAGGTGATAATGTTCTTTGGGTCTGTGATTCTGTGAATTTATAGTCTTTTGATCAAAAAAATCATTGTTTACTGCAACTTTAAGTTAATTAATAGGTAAAGCATAGAAAAGACTGCATTATTTATTTAGTCTTTATCATTTTGCTGTATTGTATGATACACCTGCATTTTCTTTTGGCTTGAACATCTGATTATATAACTTCTGTGAAATTGATTTCCTTTATTTATTTTGGAACTTTTTCTTGTGTCATTTGGAAATGTATGCACAGTGGACCAGGCACATTCATGTGCATTGGCATGCTCTAATAAATCATCTTAATAATCCAATCTCAAGCTGAGAGCGGACAGAGAGAACATACATGAATGATCTTTATGCATTCAGATGTTCCAGTGTTTGTAGTTTACTACTTCAGAGTAAATTAAGTTGAAATAGTTGCTGTTGATTTATTTAGTACTCTCAGTTTATTTGTGTGTGTTTGTGTGTGTGTTTGTGTGTGTGTGTGTGTGTGTGTGTGTGTGTGTGTCACCTTGTCCACTGATGGCAGGTTAGCAGTCCAGTCCTGGAGCTGTTCTGGGGGGATTGTGCGTTCCAAACCCAGTCCTTTGTTTCTGTATCTCTGGTGGGAGGAGCAGGTGTGGAGCAGATAGAGCCCACAGGCCACAGCATATCCTCCCCAGTTAGACACCCCTGCAGGAGGGAGGGACGGTGATGAGAAAGGGAGAGGGCAGATAAACCAAAGACACTGGCAAATCCTGACAAGGAAACCTCTGAAGTTGTACTATAAGAGGTATTTCACTGCTTTCTCAAAGCATCATTGTTGGTTCTTAATGAGTAAGGATCATGTCTATCAGCAAATAGCCAGATGTAGTAAGTAGTAAGTGTAGCAAAGTGACCTTTGACCACCAAAATAAGATCAGTTCATCCTTGAGTCTAAACAGACATTTGTATCAAATTTGAAGAAATTCCCTCCTGGTGTTCCTGCGGTATTGCGTTTACGAGAATGATGTGGACGGCCGGACAGCCAGAAAACATAATTGCCACAGCTGTCGCTGGCGCGGAAGCATAATAAAAAGCATGAAATGTAACAACTTTCACATGGTAAAAGAAGATGCTCCCTTTAGGATGACGGTTTGACAGAAAATGTAACATTCCGGCAGTCATACTTCTACCTTTTTAGCCAAGATAACCGACATTTTGCAGGAAAAATGATATTGGGTGTCGGAACACTGCCGTAGTTTGGATGTCTGGAGTCAGTTAAAGGTGCTAAATGTGAGATTGGGAGCATTTATATTGCCTCTGCACGGCTCTCAACATGGCGACGGTTGAGCTAGTGGCTTTTAGCTAATGGTGCTAACAGCGCTAATGGTGAAAACAACAGAAATAGTGCTGACAGAGCTAACAGTGTTAACCTGAGGGGGGTAGCCGGAGGGTGGGTGCTACGCTTCCATGACGACGCCGTCGGACGGCGTTATCAGCTGTAACCGCCATATGAGCGCAGTGCAGAGCGGTGGCCATGAGCTAGCCAGTGGGGCACGCTCACATGCACTAAAAGCACGTGTGGCTAACCCAGCCAATAGCGCTGTACAATTAATCAAAATTAATCTTTATTTGGTACAGATCCCCGCAAAAATTACACCATAATCATTTTGATATGTGTTTTCAATGAAAATGAGAAAAAAAAAAACAATATCACAAATAATATCACAATTCAAAATCGCCCTACCGGCTATGTCAACAAAGCAAAAAGACTGAGAGTGACTTCATTCTCTGCTCAGGTAGACTTTACTCCTCTATATCTTAACATAGCAGATAGTTGATTGCTGCTGTATTAATGCTCTGGATATCATATAGAGAACCTTTAAGGACTTGAATGATCCCAATCTCACATTGCGTCTACAGCTCCCCCCGTGAGCGTACTGATCTATTTAGGAATGAATCACTGAAACAGAGAGGTTGTGTGTTATTTCCTTTCTTTGGCTTCACTTCTCTATTTGTAAAGATAAAACGTCCAACATTTAGAAAGATTAGCGTACAGATAATGTAGTTACTCCACTGTGGAACTTTCTAACCACTTTTGGTCCTTGACACAGGCTTTCTCAGCCTACATTCAGAGAGGTTGTGGAGAGGCCACTTTCACTTTTATAGTGTGTTCAGTGTGTATGTTTGATATATTGTATATGCATTCTGTGTGTAGACCTGTTGGTGTGTACCTGAATTTCAGTGTGCATTAAATATGTATCCATACCTGCAGGAGCAGTGTAATCAGCAACGATGTTACAGTCGTCATTACGTGAGTTAAAAGCATTTGTGTGCTGTGCGTATGCACCCATAACAACAGTATAATCTGCTGTGTTCACTTTGTACGGCTAGTATAATGAATGTAAGTCCATACCTGCAGTGATGGCGTAGTCAGCAGGAACATCACAGGCTATGAGACTCCCTTTGGGCATCAGAGTCGCCACCTTTTGCCTCAGTTTACCCATCCCCAACTCATTACCACCATCACCCACTCCTACAGGGTCAGAGAGAGGGAGGTAATATTCATAATCATTTCTAGAGGAATATACCGACTGTGTGAGAGTTTGACTGGTCTAACACAGAGGGCATGTGACAACATTTAAAAAGGTTCACGATTGTTTTTCCTTTCATTCATTAAAGTATATTCAAAATAAGTACTAGTAAGTACTGCACTGTCCCTACTGATTCAATAACGATTCAATATATTGCGATACTGTAATCGAGGGGGTAAATTGCAATTTTTTTAAGTCTAATTTTAGGAGAACTGTCATAGTATAAAGACCACACCAGAAATACACCATTTTAGAATAGGCAAAAATAACACATTGCATGCAAAAACCTGCATGGTTTTTGCCCCAAACTGCATGTGATTAGCATAAAGTGTAGGGCTAACCTTAACCCTGTTTTTTATTCGACAGGTTATATGAATCATTAACATGGTTGTTCCATTATTGTTTACAATTTGAATCCCCTAAATTAGAGAAATAAAAAGGTATTATAAAGAAAGTAATATGAAGACAACTAAATGTAAATGAGTGTTACCTACCTGTGGTGATAATTCCTGGTATATCCTCGGCAGCGATAAACAAGTCATCAATGGGATCCAACAGATGTTTGATGTTTATTCCTCTCATGTTGTAGTAATTTCCATCTGCAGCACGTCCACTGCGCTCTATCGCCACAAGGTGGTCGTACCTGGTAATACAGATTACAAGCACATTACTTTCACACTCTTGAAGCTGAGATACTCATGTTTTAAATAGGGCTGTCAATCAATTAAAATATTTAATCGTGATTAATCGCAAATTAATCACATTGTTTTCTGTTCAAAATGTACCTTAAAGGGAGATTTGTCAAGTATTTAATACTCTTATTAACATGGGAGGGGACAAATATGCTGCTTTATGCAAATGTATGTACAGTATATATTTACTATTGGAAATCAATTAACAACACAAAACAATGACAGATATTGTCCAGAAACCCTCACAGGTACTGCATTTAGCATAAAACAATAAACTCAAATCATAACATGGCAAACTGCAGCCCAACAGGCAACAACAGCTGTCAGTGTGTCAGTGTGCTGACTTGACTATGACTTGCCCCAAACTGCATGTGATTATCATAAAGTGGGCATGTCTGTAAAGGGGAGACTCGTGGGTACCCATAGAACCCATTTACATTCACTGATCTGGAGGTCAGAGGTCAAGGGACCCCTTTGAAAATGGACATGACAGTTTTTCCTCACTAACAAATATCTATACCAAGGAACAACCCAGACTAATCTAGAAAATCAGTTATCATAATAGGGCTAAAAGGTCCTTTATCGTGTCCTCATCCTTACTGCAAACACAGGTCAGCTAACCTGGGCTTGCTGGGGTCTCCATGGTGACACAAGAAGTGTAGTGCAGAGTCTGGGCCGCTGTCTTCAAATGTAACCAATGGGATTGCAGTTTTCAGCACACCTGAGGGTGGTATTACAGAGTTATTAAACCAAGTACAGACTCGTTAAATATTTAAAACAGATTTAATTTCAAGAGCAATGATGAAGGGTGATGACATTCTTTTGGTGGTGTTAGATTCTGGAGTCCATCTCACCTGTCTTCACAGCTTCATCAATGATGGCCTGGTTCATCTCCAGGGCTCTCCTGTCCGTCACCATTGTCACCTGTTTCCCCAGCGACAGCAGCATGGTTGCCATGGCAATGGCACCAGGTGGGCCGTCAGTCTCCTCAGGGGGGCTAAAAGGGAAACCCCAATACCAATCAATATTTTGAAGTTCCTGTTTCATCTGATGTAACACTTAAAGTAGTAATCTCGAAAGATTTTCATTTAAATGAATGTCTGTTAAAGGGATAGTTTGTTTTACAGTTGTAGCGTCGGCCCATTTGACCACGGAGATGAGAGCGATGGCTGGCTCGACCGCATGTTACCGCGATACGATAACGTTTCCTGTCCATGACAGAGTTAGCATGTAGCTTTAGCCGTGATGTCTAGCTCTGCTTTCCTGTCAATGTGTGAAACCCAAAGTGTTTCCATCCTTTACTGGATGTTTAGCGTTTACCACGCTGGATTTAACATGTGAGGGTTCAGGTCGTATCCACGCGGACCCTCCACTGCTTTCTACTTTTTCGTTTCGGCTTGCAGTTTGTTTTGGTTGACGGATACGGAACGGATATGACGTCACGTTACTCAGACTACAACAATAAAAGCAGTAACTTCCTTCTACCGATTCTGACATTAAAAAATCTATTTCAATGTTGTAAAAAAAGAAAAATCGTTAGGTGAATCGTTTTTTTTCCCACCCCGCTTATTGCCATAGGTGCTGCCAAAGAGAACGAAACGGAGATCTTCGAGACTGTAACTTTAAGGCTGTGTGTTTCCACCTCTGTTTGGGATAGTTTGAGCTCAGACATGACAGACATGTCAGACTCACTGCTAACGTCCTGCTACACACTGAGAAGCCAGCATGCACCTGTGAGATCCAGCTCTGCATGGTTCCCCATCAGGTGATGCACCTGATCTCCCCACTGTCACTTTTGGCTAGAGCTAAGAGAAGTTATGCTCCATGAGCGTGACACAAAACAAATCACATACTGAATAATTAACTATGTTCCAAATTGTTTCAGCAGCGTGAATAGAGCTGCAGGCTATTCAAATAAATGGGGATTAGGATCATGTGTAGTAAGAACACTTCTAAAAGCAATGTAAATATAGCTGTGGGTCAAGAGTATATATATATGTAGATACCTGTGCATGTAGTGTGTTGGAAAGCCGGTTGTTATGGCAACAGAGCGTGCTTGGGAGAGTGCCAGGCAGGAACGCAGGAGTTCATCCTGAACAAATAAAGCTCTGATCCCTCGTTGACCTGGAGAGAGAAAGGGACAAAGTCACATCCACCTCCAGCAAACCTGGTACTGACGGAGCTCTCCATCATCCTACAGTACATCTCTGCTAATAACCACAGAGGCTGTCAGAGTGTTATCCACCAACGTTTAAGGTGACAAATAGCTGGACACCATCAAACTTAATGAGCTCAAAGTGTCTTCTACATCACTCTCAACGTGACACACACCGACGACGTCAAATCCAGAGTGACCAAAGTGCTGAGCAGAATCCATGCTGCTACTAGGAGAGCGCTATGGAGGACAACATGGAGGAGATCAACAGTCCTCAGACAGACCTACTTATACCAAATAAGTAAATAGGATCTCAAAATGAAAAAAATATGAAAATTGAGTTTCAGGGACTTTGTTTCCTGCATTCTGGTGACTTTTAAAGAATGAAAATAGCAAAATAATAAGTAACGAAAAGGAAAAAAAAGGTGTGAAAATTTGTCATAAATCAGGGAGAAATACGGGAGAATTGTGACCCCGGGAGGAAACCGGGAGAAGGAGATGAAAGTCAAAAAGGCAAATTAAAGATCTGATTTGAGAAACAAACAGGATTTTTCTAGCTAAATATCAGCATGCTATCATGCTCACAATGACAATGTTAACATGCTGATGTTCAGCAGAAAATGTTCACCGTCTTCGTTATTGTATTAACATGCTAAGATTGGCAGAGATAACACAAAGTCCAGCTGAGGCTGATGGAGGTGACATCAGTTATTCAGCTATTGGGTCATAAACCAAAGAGTTGGACAAGTTACAATTCTGACCTGATGATGGTGTTAGCTGAAATGTCTGATGATTACCAAAGTCATTACAAGTCATCCTGAGGGGAAGATGAACATTTGTACAACATTTCACAATAATCAATCTAATAGTTGTTGAGATATTTCAGTCTGGGTCAAAGTGGTGGACAATTTCAATCAGATAAAGCTCCATCACTACGTATTTAATTGAAGAACCCAAATGAGATCACTCTGCATGTGTTTATACCTGGGTCCTCTCCAATAATCGTCTCCAGCTGTCTGATCTTTGCCACAGCCCTCTGAGATGCCAAACTGTACAACAAGGGATTGTGGGATAGCAGAAAGCAGAGGGGGATCAGTTCTAGACTGGGATCTGTGGAGGGAGAGTGTCCGCTCTCAGAGGGTGGAGATACGGAGGAGGAAGAGGACGAGTCTGGGATGTCAGTCAGGAACATACAGCCTGGTGAGTGACTGAAGGCCAGAGAGGGCTCTGTGGAGAGAGAGACAGAACATGAAGACTGAATGCACGATCATTTCTTAGAAACCACGAAAAGGTTAATACAGTGTTAGCCAATAATCATGTTGCTCACTGCTGCTGAGTATTGCTTCTATAGCAGTCACTCCACAGGCCCAGAACACGGGGACATCACCGGGCTGCAGCTCTACTCGCCCCCCATAGTCTGGTCTGGACAGGTCCTGTATGCCTAGGACAGCTACACACACACATAATGCCAAGTTATGGATGGGTACATGAAGGTTATTATCCTGTGTACAGCATGTGTGTGTGTGTGTGTGTGTGTGTGTGTGTGTGTGTGTGTGTGTGTGTGTGTGTGTAGTACCTGGGTCTCCTATGTGTACAGGAGCTCCATGTGCTAGAGGGTTGAGGTGAGTGACCTCCACTGCTGCATCCAGTTTACCAGCTGGAACAGGACGCATAGTGACCACTAGAGGACAGCTGAACTGTCCTGCAGGAATACAGGGAACTGCAGTCTGGACACACACACACACACACACACACACACACACACACACACACACACACACACACACACACACACACACACACACACACACACACACACACGCAAGTGAATTTGCCATGTTATGATTTGAGCATATTTGTTATGCTAAATGCAGTACCTGTGAGGGTTTCTGGACAAAATCTGTCATTGTTTTGTGTTGTTCATTGATTTCCAATAATAAATATATACATACATTTGCATAAAGCAGCATATTTGCCCACTCCCATGTTGATAAGAAATTAAATACTTGACAAATCTCCCTTTAAGGTTCATTTTGAACAGATAAAAAATGTACGATTAATTTGCGATTAATCATCATTAACTATGGACAATCATGTGATTGATCACAATTAAATGTTCTAATCGATTGACAGCCCTACTCTAAACTATCAAACATTATATATGCTATCTATTTTTTCTTGAGGAAAAACTGTCTGCCCTGATAGTTTATATTCTATGTGTATAAAATTGTTCACAATGTGTATCTAATGTAAACCAGAGCTGAAACAATTAGTTGATAAATCAATAGTCGATTGACAGAAAACTAATCAACTAACTAAGCAACTACTTTGATGATGTAATAAATAATTTTTCAGGTAAAAAAAAATCTAAAATGTGCTGCGTCCAGTTTCTCAAAAGTTAGTATCTGTTTTATATCATTATAAACTGAATGAATTTGGCTTTTAGACTGTTCACATCTAAAAATGTCACCATGGGGTTTTAGAAAATTGTGATTGGTATGTTTTACTCTTTTCTGACAATTTTTAGACCAAATGCTAAACACATTATTCAATAATGAAAATAATCTTTAGTCATAGCTCTAATGTAGACCTCAGCTTCATAAAGAAACTGTGTGTGGAGAGTAAAGTTTCCTACATTAGAGCTGTGGTGGTTGTGTAACGTAGTACATGGACATGAAAACGAGACATGAACAGGCGGTCTCCTGGGTGAAAGTCTTGACCCATCCATCCACCCCGAAACCCTCCCTACAGACTTGCCTAACAATTTAGAACCTCCCTGCGGTGATCCAGTTTACCAAAAGATGATAACTCCTACTGAGCCAATTAGGAGGTAGAGTAGGTACCATACCACCTCAAACCTATGCTCCTGATGACAACTGATAACGTCAAATGAATCGGCTGATAACAGTTGAAGCTGTACAAATCTTAACATTTGATGCTATATACATACAATAAATGCAATTAAACTTTACTTTCATGTCTTTAAAGCAGGTGTTCCAAAGTGTGGTAGATCATGCTTTATAACACAGCTGCATGAACATAGGCATCACATAGAATCTAGGGCTGTCAAACGATTAACATATTTAATCGCAAATGAATCACACATTTTTTATTATGTTCAAAATATACCTTAAAGGGAGATTTGTCAAGTAACTAATACTCTTATCAACATGGGAGTGGGCAAATATGCTGCTTTATGCAAACATAGGACATTGGCCATGCCAGCTTTTTCTCACCAAAATGTAGTGCAAGTTTGGAGCGTTATTCAGCCTCCTTCACGACAAGCTAGTCCTTAGGATTTATAGTTTCATATGATACCAGTATCTTCACTCTAGCTTTAAAACTGAGCTCGCTACAACCGAAAAATTGCAAGTCGTGTTAAAGAAATGAATGGCGTTAAAACAAATTTGCGTTATTATCACATTAACTTTAACATCCCTAATAGAAACCCATTCCTGGCTACCTGCAGCTGCTGTATATCCCATCGTTTTACTGTTGATCATGATAGTGGTGTGAGGCTACAGTTCATCTCTACTGTCTAATCTATAGTAATGTGATGTCACAGTCTTTCTCTCCAGCCACATTCCTCAGGCCCCTTCACTGCCATTTTCTACCCATCCACCAGGTGCCCTCGGCAGTGTCTCAGTAAATACAGTATACTACTACTATCCATCATGACACTATCATAGTTGTTATGGTGCTTTCTTGCTGTTTTGCTTTGCTTTTGAGCTTCTGTCACTCTGCCCTTTCACCTGGACCTTACTGCTTATCTGTACCTGCCAGTACACCTATATACCTGCAATGAATCACTGCAGTGACCCGGTCTGCCTGCTTCACCTACATGTGGGTCCTATCCTTGTTATTAATTATGAATTAAATGAATTATACAAAAGGTGTTACTATTACTTTGCTGCACATACAGCTTTGTATAGTAGATATTTGTGCCATACCCGATACATGCTGACAGTTGTGCCCTGCTCCTCGTTTCTGATGGGGACTCCAGCTTTCTTCAGTTGGCCCTCAAAGCCAAAACTGCAGCCCAGATAGAAACACACCATGTCTGACCATGTCTGACCTGATGAAGTCCTGGGAGCACAATAAAAAATAGAAGTGAGGCTGGTAGGATTACAAAGTCATGTCAAGAAGGTTGTGATTTCCTTTGATTCCTTTGGGAGCGTGACAAGGACAGGCTGCCCATTCTGAATCAGTGAACTCATAAGAAATGTTGTTTAACAGAAAGCAAATGCGTGATAGTTTCCAAAAGATTGGGTGCTTTTTGTTGACAGACAAAATGTCAATGAGGCTTAAAATGTTAAAATAGGTAACATTAAAATATGATTGTCTATCATAACCTAATTTGAACTATATTTATTTTAAAATATTTTGTATCTTTTCAAAATGCTCCTTAAATGGAGATTTGTCAACTATTTAATCCTCTTATCAACATGGGAGTGGACAAATATGCTGCTTTATACAAATGTATGAATATATTTATTATTGGAAATCAATCAACAACACAAAACAATGACAGATATTGTCCAGAAACCCTCACAGGTACTGCATTTAGCATAAAACAATAAGCTCAAATCATAACATGGCAAACTGCAACCCAACAGCAACAACAGCTGTCAGTGTGTCAGTGTGCTGACTTGACTATGACTTGCCCCAAACTGCATGTGATTATCATAAAGTGGGCATGTCTGTAAAGGGAAGACTCGTGGGTACCCAGAGAACCCATTTACATTCACATATCTGGAGGTCAGAGGTTAAGGGACCCCTTTGAAAATGGACATTGCCTAAATTTAGCAAATTATTAAGTTTTATTAAGTTGGGAGTGTTATTCAACCTCCTTTACGACAAACTATGACATGGTTGATTAATGCGTTAAAGAAATTAGTGCAGTTAAAACGATTTTGCATTAGCGTTATTATCGCATTAACTTTGACAGCCCTTATTAATTTATTTTCACATGTTGGCCTACAGGCTTACTGGCATGG
This sequence comes from Sebastiscus albofasciatus, assembly GCA_916701655.1. Lineage (NCBI taxonomy): Eukaryota > Metazoa > Chordata > Actinopteri > Perciformes > Sebastidae > Sebastiscus > Sebastiscus albofasciatus. Next base: position 34,644 of record CAKAOI010004076.1, on the reverse strand, counting down.
CCAGATGAACCTGTTAGGAGTTAAAGGTACTAGTTCTTCTTAAATCCCAGAACCTGCCCGTCTGTGTAGTGTGTGTGTGTGCAGTTTTCTGTGCTAGAATACGACACTCTGTTGTGTGGTACCTCAAGTAATGGTAAATGGACTTGCATTTATACAGCCCCTTTCTAGTCTACCGACCACTCAAAGCGCATTAGTACAATTAGTACCTGAATCATAAATGTAACCAAAGTCTCATTGTTAAAGGGGCTAAATTTGAAATTCAGAGCATATCTATAGCTCACTGTTTTGAGCGATGCTCGTTCAGGTATATTTAGAACGAGCAAGCGCGAGCCCAATGCTGACTTTCGTTGATTTCGCGGCCACAGGTGTCGCTGTTAAGAAGCATTTCTGAAAGTTACAAATAGTCCCTTTAAGAAGACGATTTGGACCCACTCATGACTCGAGGTGGTGGTTATTTTATAGCTGTCAGTTATCTGAGTATACCAACCCCAAGTATAAATACCTAAAAGCATTTAATGCAGTGCTCTGTCTGTTTATTATAATACCTTGGCTGAGTGCTGTAACTCTGCAGACTGGAGACCGTTTTCACCAGGCGGCCCTCTTCATACACACAGTACTTAGAAATGTCTGTCCTGAAGACACAGAAAGACACAAGCAAACACACGTCATGTGTCATGTTGAGGTTTGTAAAGTGTACCGTCAGCAGGAACTTCGGGAAGCAGAGATTTGTGAGGTGGAAGGAGAATGCAAGGGATTCTATAACACTTGAACAAATACTACTATTCAAGTAGCTTCATTAAATAACTGAGATGAGAAATGAGAATATTATTTGCAGTAGTATGTGACCTTCTTCATACAGGTGGGTTAGTGGCATGAAAGGCACATTCCTGTGGGCATTTCAGTTGTATATATGTTTTTTCTAAAACATTCAAAGAACTGTTGATTGCAAAATACCAATAAGTATTTATTAAATCAATCTAGCAGCCTATTTAAGTTTGTTTCAAAAGACCAGATCCAACCAGTGGTTTCACGTCAGTCACTGTGTCTGTGTGATGGGTTGGGGATTGGTAAATTCTCCCTGAATCCCTCTATACTGTTGTCTTCATAGAGCGGTATGCCGAGTGGTGTGTGGAAGGTATCATGTCAATGTTTCAACAACTTTTCAAAAACATTAGCAGACTCATAAAGTATTCTAGGTTTCTACTAGAACATGTTTACATGCTTTAATGTTAAAAAAACACATTATTTTCCTGTTTTTTTTAACACTGCAGGACTTACGTACAAACTTAATGTCATACTAAAGCAAGAAGAAGAAAAATACCATCACAAAACGTCAAAGAATAATGGAAACTCTGTTGGATACTTGCTCAGTGGGTGTGTTCTACCTTATGTCAGCATGTCTAGCAAGAGGTGGACAGGAAGTCTCTCCTGATTGGCTGCGATAAAGGAGTGGCAAGGGGGCGGGATTTCTGCGACAAAACGCCTCAAAGTCATTGGCCAGATGATTGGGCAGGATGACCACCCCAGCCTGCTGGTATCCTGACACACAGACACAGAGACAGACAGAGAACATGGCTCCAGGACATTAGTTGGTTGAACAAGATTTCTATTCGATAACGGATAAAGAGTAGGAGTTGCCATAGCCAATGTCTCAGTGCCACATCCCATGCATTATAATGGCATCAGAAACAAAAGAACACAGATATGTCTTATACCAAGTGGAACCAATTAGAGGAAACATGACAGATTCAGTTCTTCATTTAGGCCAAAAGGCTCAACTGTGTTGAGAGTATGAATCCAATATGTTGACTAAACTGTTTACACTTCCTGTCACTGTGGCAGAGAAGTATTTTTTTTTGTCTGTCACTCAGAAACAACATATTAGATCTGATGTCATTCAATGTTCGATGTATTTTACACCAAAAACATTATATGCATGGTAAATTAAAGTGTTTGAATTACACTGTAGCTTCTGTGGGAGCCCTATTCTTCGGGGATGGGAGGGTACACAGCACTGTACTATACTTCGTTATTTCCATCTATAGTGGTTATATGCATAGAAACACAATGTAAATGATTAGGAAATAAATGATTGTATTTTTATTTAAATATTTGCTTTGAAAATGGGTAATTTTCATGATGTATTAGAAGTTGCTCATAGCTCGTTCTTACCGTTGGCTAATCCATTCGTGGTGCTTATTCTGGGATCTTCCTGTCTGATCAACAGCCTCAAATCAGTGGGACTCAGAGAATTTAAATGATTTGACTGCTCCATTACAGAACACACACTTCTGTTACAACTTCTCCAACTTCTACTGCAGCTACGAGAGAGAGAGAGATACAGTGCCTTCAGAAAGTATTCAGACCCCTTCACTTTTTTCACATTTTGTTATGTTGCAGCCTTATGCTAAAATCGATAAAATTACTTTTTTCCCTCATCACTCCACACTCAATACACCATAATGACAAAGTGGAAACAGAATTTTAGAATTTTTTGCAAATTTATTAAAAAGGAAAAACTGAAATATCACATTTACTTAAGTATTCAGACCCTTTACTCAGTATTGAGTTGAAGCACCTTTGGCAGCGACTACAGCATCGAGTCTTCTTGGGTATGACGCGACAAGCTTTGCACACCTGGATTTGGGGAGTTTCTGCCATTCTTCTCTGCAGATCCTCTCAGGCTCTGTCAGGTTGGATGGGGACCGTCAGTGGACAGCCATTTTCAGGTCTCTCCAGAGATGTTCGATTGGGTTCAAGTCAGGGCTCTGGCTGGGCCACTCAAGGACATTCACAGAGTTGTCCCTAAGCCACTCCTGAGTTATCTTGGCTGTGTGCTTAGGGTCATTGTCCTGTTGGAAGGTGAACCTTCGGCCCAGTCTGAGGTCCTGAGCGCTCTGGAGCAGGTTTTCATTAAGAATATCTCTGTACTTTGCTCCGTTCAGCTTTCCCTCAACCCTGACCAGTCAACCAGTCCCTGCTGCTGAAAAACACTCCCAAAGCATGATGCTGCCACCACCATGCTTCACCGTTGGGATGGTTTTGGGCAGGTGATGAGCGGTGCCTGGATTCCTCCAGATATAACCCTTAGAATTGAGGCTAAACAGTTCAATCTTGGTTTCATCAGACCAGAGAATCTTGTTTCTCACAGTCTGAGTGTCCTTTAGGTGCCTTTTCGCAAACTCCAAGTGGGCTTTCATGTCCATCTGGCCACTCTGCCATAAAGCCCAGATGGGTGAAGTGTTGCAGTGATGGTTGTCCTACTGGAAGTTTCTCCCATCTCCACACAGGATCTCTGGAGCTCAGCCAGAGTGACCATCGGGTCCTTGGTCACCTCTCTTACCAAGGCCCTTCGTCCCCGATGCTCAGTTTGGCCGGGCGGCCAGCTCTAGGGAGAGTCCTGGTTGTTCCAAACTTCTTCCATTTAAGAGTTATGGAGGCCACTGGGCTCTTGGGGACCTTCAATGCAGCAGAATGTTTTTGTATCCTTCCGCAGATCTGTGCCTCGACACAATCCTGTCTCTGAGCTCTTCAGGCAGTTCCATCGACCTCATGGCTTGGTTTTTGCTCTGATATCCATTATCATCTGTGAGACCTTATATAAACAAGTGTGTGCCTTTCCAAATCATGTCCAATCAATTGAATTTACCACTGGTGGACTCCAGTCAAGGTGGAGAAACATCTCAAAGATGATCGAGGGAAATGGGAGGCATCTGAGCTAAATTTCAAATGTCATAGTAAAGGGTCTGAATACTTAAGTAAATGTGATATTTCAATTTTTCCTTTTTAATGAATTTGCAAAAATTTCTAAAATTCTGTTTCCACTTTGTCATTGTGGTGTATTGAGTGTAGATTGATGAGGGAAAAAAAATATTTTATCGATTTTAGCATAAGGCTGCAACATAACAAAATGTGAAAAAAGTGAAGGGGTCTGAATACTTTCTGAAGGCACTGTATATGACTGGTTGCTCTGTGTACTCCAACCCTAGATCTAAGGCGTGCAGGGGAGGTGGGGCTGGACCGTCTATCCCCACCTTAGCTCCATGCATTATCTCATGCATCTGGAAAGATCATTTTTAGAAACATTCAAACAATCATGGCTTTGCTGATGATTGTCAGGAGGGGGGATCCCAGAATCAGCTTGATTCTCATATAGTGTGTACCCCGCATAACTTGCTCTGGGTATCTGTTAAATTAACAACATTTTACTTTTTCTAGAGCAGATTTTAAACCAGTAATTTTACTTGCAACACTCCAAAGCCTTAAACCTAATCTCCAAAGTGTTTACTTTACTATCCCTGATAATAACAATAATAAGTCCATGTTAGTGTTTTACCTGAGTCCGAGGCATGGTTAGAGATCCTCCTGAGATATCTGAGGGAATGTCTGGCGGCTCTGAAGGCAGGCAGCATAATTCACCTAAACATCAGCAAAATACACAGACATAAGAAATTGTTAGCAAAATCTGAAATAGTTATTTTTTCACTATTCAAAATACACATTAATGCCAGTCAAATCTATATTAATGGACTTTAGTATGGAAACAAAAAATAGGCTGTCAAAGTTAAAGCTGCAGTAGGAAGTATGTTTTTGGCATCATTGGGCAAAAATTCCATAATAACCTTTCAGCATATTGTAATTCAAGTGTTCTGAGAGAAAACTAGACTTCTGCTCCTCCTCATGGCTCTGTTTTCAAGCTTTAGAAAATCTAGCCCGTGACGGGAGACTTTGACCAATCACAGGTCATTTCATCGAGAGTGCGTTCGTATTGGCTGTGCTCCGGTCATGTGGCCAGAACTTGGCGTTCCTGCAACAGATTTCACAATGGCGGCGGCGTCACAAACTTTCTCATTTCACAGCTAAACCGTGCACTACAAGATGATTCTGAAAACATCTGAGGAGAGCAATAGGCATTAACGTAACATAATATTGATTCATATTTGATCAGCGCTGTCTAGTTTGACCGTTTGGTCGGAGTTCGCGAGTGATTGACAGCCGGCTCTGATAGACGGCAGCTGGACAGCAGACCTCAGATCAGCTCTTACGGCTTGTTTTCCTCCGATCTGTGAAACCTTGCAGATGCCATTAGGAACACCGGAGGACACAGAGGAATATGATTTTTTTCAGGTTACCTGTTTCATGTGCTACTGTCATAAAAATAACTTTTTTTAATCATATTTGTTCCAATCTCGCCTACTTCAGCTTTAACGCGATAATAACACGTGAACAATTCATTTTACTGCCACTAATTTCTTTAATGCATTAACAGAACTTGATAACAGTGTGACGCCCGAGGCTTGTCTGCAGATGTGATGTATCAGTGACGTGCCTGTGTTGTGTTTAAGGTGCTGATTGGAATCCCTGGCACATCTGGAGCACCTGGGCCTGGTGCTCCACCAGATGTAAAGGCCCGGCTTCTCATGCGTCGCTCTCTCTCTCATTGCTGGCTGCCTGCAACCACTTTTGCTTTGCTTATTTTCTGTTGGACTTTTTACTTCACAAAACCTCACACTACATTATTCAAGCACACCCACACTAACTCTACTGATTTCACTGACTAACATAGTCCATAACTACATTTGATTCTCAATTCATATTATTTGTTATAATACCCCGTAATAATTAAAATTAAAAAACGAGCCATCAAATTTTATAAACACCTCCAATCAAGCGACCCCCACTCCTACCAGTTCAGGGCCCTGCAGTGCCAAGAGTTGAACAAAGAACAGACTCCTCTCTGCCAGCTGGTCCTGAAGCTCTGCCCCCCCAACACCAGGGCTTCAGGACAGACACCAAACTATCTGGCCCAAATCATCTCAAAACAAAAAGAAAATGATATCAAATATTGGAACGAAACCACCAAATCACAAAGTAATTGGAGTTGTATTTGACCCTAAACAGAGAGTACACGGTGGCAGAGTACCTCACCATCGTGACTGATAGTGAACTTAGAGAAACGTTGACAATGTCCAGACTGAGTGGACACAGCCTGGTCATAGAAACAGGCCGCCACAGGCAGAGCAGACTACCAGGCAGGCCAGGCTGTGTTCACGTTGTCATACAAGAGAGGTGGAGACACAATCTCACTTCTTACTGTACTGTGAGAAATATAAGGATATATATTGGTAATATTGGTATATTGTGATTGTGATTATTTTGTGATTATTTCTTGTGAAATGTAATTATTCAGTGATATGTAATTTCGCTTTGGCAATAATGTAACCTGAACATTCATGCCAATAAAAAATATTTAAATTTAAATTTTTTTTATAATACATACTTTATATTATTTGTCATTTTGTGTTCGTTTCCGTTGTTGTCATGGCCCACGGACCGAGTTATGACTAATAGGTGAATCGTCTGTTTCGTTGCATTGTCCTGGCTGTAGGTGTTTAACTTCAGCACTTCTGCAAGTGTGTGATTGAGTGAAAGGACCCGGTGCATGTGAGCAAGTTTAGTAGGGTCAGTTGATTTGTGGAGTTTTGTACAGCCGTTATTTCTTACCTCGTAGTTGGTGGGAGATGTATTTCCTGGTGCCGGGCAAGGCCTATTGAAGGAGAAAAGGTCACGCGTCATCAACGCGTCACATCTCGGGGGTACAGCACATGCGCAGTAAAATCTGGTCTGCACTCGCCGAAATTGAGCCAATCACAACGCACGACCGCAGCTTCAGTTACACTGCGCATGCGTTATCCTCCAACCCACAAGACCCGTGTCCGAGCCTTCTTATATAGTCCTTGGTGAATTACAATATGCTGAGGTTATTATGGAATTTTTGCCCAAAGATGCCAAAAATATGCTGCTTACTGACACTATAATATTCATATCTTCCAGGATTTTAATTAACAATGTCACTCACGCTACGCAGTTTGTTTCCCAAACACCTAAAACCGTGACTGGTTTGGCTCTAAAGTCATTCATGTCTTACCTTACAAAGTGTTATTTATTTCAATGCCCTTAAAAAAAGTTGTGTACCTTCTTCTTCTCTCTGTTTACTGGCGGATCACAACGTTACGGTGTACACCGCCACCTACTGTACAAGAGTGTGTAACTTCATGTCATTTTACACATTACTGCTACTCTTAAATTCTACCCACCAGTCCTGTCTCTTAAGAACATTAATAGAACATGAATAGAACATTAATAGTGAACATTAATAGAGCCTTCCTGGTGCCAGTATCCCCATCAAATGCCAGTCCCGTCCCTCCTCTCTGACTTGGTCCTGTAATCTTTGTCTTTCAGCCTCATACTTTTTACAATGAATTCTTAGGATATGCTGCACATTTTCTTTAACACCACAATCCCCACACTTGTCACTGTTCCTTTTCCCCATTAAAGCCAAAGTGCTATTAAGACCTGTGTGATCCAGTCTGAGTCTTGTTATGATGATTTCCTCCCTTCTGTTCCTTCCTTTCTGGTCCTCCTCCCATCTTTTCTGCCATATCTCCAATCCTTTCCTCTTAATCACTGCTCTTCCTTCTCCTTCTACCTATTAGCAGCCCAAAGAGCTGTCACTGCTTCTTCTTCTTCATTGGATTTGGCAGACTAGACGCTGCTGCAGCGTGTTGATGCCCTCTACTGATGATTAAATGATCCTCTTAAAGCAGCAGTGGGTAGAAATGGGGCTAATTTGATTTAAAGGGACTATTTGTAACTTTCATAAATGCTTGATAACAGCGACACCTGTGGCCGTTAAGTCAATGAAAGTCAGCGTCGGGCTCGCGCTTGCTTGCTCTAAATATACCTGAGCGAGCATCGCTCAAAACAGTGAAGCAACACATGTCAGCTAAAGCCACAATATCACTCTATATTTCACCTGTTTTGTAGTAATGTTAGCTGACCAGACGAAGGTCTCTCCATGAATCAATGCTGAGATCTTCTGAGGAAATACCAAGCCCCACCCACCAGCCAGAGCACAGTCAATAGGAACGTTCTCTCTCTCTCTGAAATGACCTGTGATTGGTCAAAGTCTCCCATCACGGGCTCGATTTTATAAAGTCTAAAAGCAGAGCCATGAGGAGGTGTAGACGTCTAGTTTTCTCTCAGAACACTTGAATTACAATATGCTGAAAGGTTATAATGTAATTTTTGCCCAACGATACCAAAAACGTGTTGCCTACTGAAGCTTTAACAGCTACTTAAAGTCTTTTATATAGTCCAATAATGTGCAGATATTTCAGTTTCTTCATTTTAGTCCAGTTATCCAGGTTGAGTAATGTGTGCAGGGTAAAACCAGTTCCCCTAGTTGCTCCCAGGTCTCTCTGAACAGCTTTCTTCTTTGAAGTGAGTAGTTTTTGCTCTGGATGAGGATGTGTCTCACTGTCTCAGAGCCTCCACACTCACATCTGGATGTTTCCCAATCACAGCCAACCCACATGCCCCAGCCTCAACCCGGTTATGACTGGCTAATTGGCTTTTAGCTTTTACCACTTTTATTCTGTCCTTTCAGCTGGGTCTATAATGCACTAGAGGGCTGGAGGTGTTCGATAGCTGCTCTACGGGGCATTAATATATGTCCCATACTATATGTGTTGTACCGAGTGAATCGACTGAAAGGGAACAAAATGTTATGTCTATAACTTCTGTTCCCTGAAGGAGAGGAACAAGGTACAACACCTGATTGCCCGGCTGCACAACTGGGCTCAGTGATGAGTGGCTATGGAACTGAGGGATGACCCTGGTGATGGATATATACAGGCAGGGCCTCACATATGTCATCACAGGTCATCTGCATTAAAAGGCGTGAATAGAGATGTCTTCAGGTAGGTAATGTGGGGTGTGATATCCCATACTATACGTGTTGTACCTCGTACTTTTCCCTCAGGGAACAAAAGTTGCAGACCTAAAATTTTGTTTCCCTACTGATTGAAATTGTCCCCATCAGAAAAAGGACATCATTATCCCCTTCACCTTTAAATATGTATTTCAGAAAATACAAGTATGAAGCAAAGAATTCTTAGCAAATTTTTTTACTGTCATTAGAAAATAAAGAGTAAAAAACTACAGTATATGTGCACAAACACCAACTAGAGGTCATAACTGTAACAGCATGATGAACAGGAAAAGTGAGTAAAAGAAAACAAATGAACTGATGAATAGATGCATCATGAATCCAGATGCTGTTGAGTTTGACAAGAACTTTAACAGTAATTTGAGTCACTGGGGTAAAACATGTCCTCTAGGTGTACTTTACACAGTCTGACACTACAACGGTACTGATAGTATTCACTTTGCATGCACAGTAGTCTAGAGGTGGGATAGACAACAGTACCAGTGAAGCTGCTTACACTACATGCAGAAAAAGAATCAATTGTCATTGAATCCCATTTGAAAAAATAGTTATAAAAAGAAATATATATATATTTCTTAAAAAAAAATGACATTGGGATCAGGATGTGACAAAATAATCTCATTCCAAGATTCACAAACTAGCTTATTTTTTTGAGCTTTCAACCCAATCTCACAGTCTTCAGAGACTGGATGAACATCGCAAACAGACTGATCAGCTGTCTGAGAACACCAGACCAGAACCGCTCACAGCATCCACTGGGGAAGAGGTCAAAGGTCATGGAACAGGAGTCAGTGGACAGCCGGAAAAAGATCAAGGAGGGCCTTTACATCTGACACCAAGGACACAAGGTTACCACCTCCCTCATAAACACCCACCTGTTATCATGTGACTGAAGTTTCATACTTAGGTCATAAACTCCATTCACGGATGAAGACCCTAGGATACGGTTAAAAGCTCTCACAAAGCTAATATAAGTGGGCCTTGAGTTGAGATTATTCTGTGACATTAAACGGATTTTGACTAGTTTAGTGCTCTGCAGTGTGCTGGGCAGCTACTAGCGTGGCCATCAGTGAAGCAAGGAGCTGCTGAAAGGAACACACTGTTCACAATCCTTGGATACAGAAATGCAAAAACTATACAAAAGCAACAGTTTGACTAGAGTCAAAGGTCACTTTTGATGACATGTATTTATGTTAAGTAAGTTCCATAATTGCTTATTACTTTAATAGATATTACCGATATACGTATGTAGGGATGTGCTTCCTCTTTCCAATCACTAATTTGAGGGATGAAACATTGATAAAAAAAAAAAAACTAACAAAGAAAAGTACTGTTTCATTCACAGAGACAGTCTGGGTTCAATTCATACATCAAACTAAATGTTTGACTTTAAATCTAACCTTCAAAGTTCTCATACGGAGTAAAAATGAAGGGCAACCAAGACCATCGGCAGTTATTAGAAAAAGTCAACTGGTGCCCTCCCTCTAAATGTAAACTGCTGAACAAAGAACGTCAGAGGGAATATCCCCGTATATCATTTACATTTCATTAATTATATAACATTATCCAAAGGCAGTTCAATGTGTATGAACAATAGGCTGGCGTGAGGACAGTCTCCCAAACACTGGCTCAACGGTGGTTCAGGAAAAGAAAAGGTATCAGAGTAATAAGGCGCTCCGTTCGTGTTGGTTGCAGGGAAATCTGACCATCTTATCTTCACTTCTCTTCCTTCACTGGTCTTTTATGCTGAGCACTGGGTCCACCAGTTTATTATGAACGTGCATTAAACCTACAATGACAAAACAGCTAATTAGATACACACATATATATATTTCTACTCAAGCGAAAAAATGTGCTTGTGTCGCAAAAGCTTATCATCGTTGAGATTGTCCTCCTGTCGTTACCGAGGTCCTGACGTAGTTGAATCAGAGATGGAGGAAAAAAATATTGTAGCCGTCTGTGGTCACCCAGAGCTACGATAGTACATCACATCTGTACAGAGACCGGATGAAACTCTGTGTATAATGTATGTGTATAAACCACAGACTGTCTATGGTAGAAACAGCTAAGTTGCTGCCGTATTTATGCCTTAGATGACTTTATGTTGAGTGTTGATGGAGCAGCTGTATAGCTTAGCGCTGATTGATTCAAACTCCATTCAGAAAACAAGCATTTTAAAAGTTGTTTGCTTGTCGTCCTGCGGACAGACCTGACAAAGCATGAATTCAGACTTTTTACAAATCTGCATCATTATGTTGTTATTTCAGCATCCTTTTGATCTGTTTATTGCAATTAAATAACATAAATGAACACAAATGATACAGGCTGTCCAACTTGCTTTACTCTTGGTGTGAATGCAACATAACATCCATGCCGCATTATGCTTGTTTATAGTCGCATTTTATCTAATGGAAAACAGACTGTTTTATGAACTCTGATCTTCTCCCCCTGATAGTGGGAGGGCTTTAAAAAGGTGTTGTTCACTTTCACTCCAGGGAAGTGAAGAAGAGTTAGTATATCCAGCATCCAGCAGCAAAAGTGAACTGCAGTCAATGAACGGTGGTCTGTAAAGTCCCGCTGAGGACGACATTCTCGACTCAGGCCGCAGAAAACTGAAGCCCTGCCCCCGTGGCTGCACCTAGTGCTTTTATTCAAAGTTTATTAATATTGAATGTGTTGATTGTCCAAACCCCCCCCCACCCCCAAAGTGTAAAGTAGATCGGATGAGCGGTTCTCGAGATATGCAAAGGACATACCCACATATATTCATACAGAGATTCCTGGCTTCATAGTTTGATACAGACTGTTCCACTCTAACTAACACTAAGCAGAATAAGGATGGTGTTGTTGGTACCTTTGAAGTATTTCACTGTTTTGACTCGTAGCTCCAGGGTGGCGTCTTCATCACAGACAAAGATGGTGCGCGGGTGCTGCTGGAATGCTGACACGGTCCACATGTGGTTCACTCCCTCCTCTATGGCTTTATACAGAGCAAAGGCTTTGTGTGCTCCTGTGATCAGAATCATCACCTGAGCAGAGGACGACAACAACAACAGTGTTACACTCAGTGCAGCCACTGCTTACTGTGGGTCCAGGAAACTAGGAACATTAAGAGTTAGACAATATATCGTCTTTAAAGGACCAGTGTGTAGCATTTAGGGGGATCTATTGGCAGAAATTGAATATAATATTGATAAGTATGTTTTCTTTAGCGTAAAATCACCTGATAATAAAAATTGTTGTGTTTTCGTTAGCTTAGAATGAGCCGTCTGTAGTGTGAGCACAAGCGCGAGCAACAGGACGCTGCCTGTTGGTTGGTTATATAAGATCATGTTATTGCAGGACAATGGAGGAAGAAATTAACTGCCTTTTAATCTGACCTCCTTGGCGTCCATGACAGTTCCTACTCCCACAGTCAGAGCCATGGTGGGAACCTTGGAGAGGTCGTTGCCAAAGAAACGAGCATTGGCCACAATGGTATCCTTAGCCAGGGTTTTCACTCTGGTCCTGGAAACCAGGCTGGAACCTGGCTCATTGAACGCTATGTGACCATCAGGGCCAATACCTACAGAGAGACAATGAGAAGGAAGAGAAGCTTTATATCACCCAAGAGATGAAATGATTCTTTGTTTGACTGATGAGCTATGGCAGATATTTAAAACCATGCGTCTGACCTCCTACAAACAACTCGATTCCTCCAGCCTCTGAGATCTTCTGCTCATAGGCTTGACACTCTGCCTCCAGGTCCTCTGCGTTTCCATCCAGGACGTGAGCGTTGGCTGGATCAATGTCGATGTGCTTGAAGAAGTTGTTCCACATGTAGGAGTGATAGCTCTCTGGATGAGCCCGAGGTAGACCTGGAGAACAAGATGCAGTGCCATGAATCCAGCCTCCGGAGGAAAGACAGCACATCTTTTGTTCTATCTTAAGTACGGATGTCATGATACAAGAGGTTTATTAGTCCATACAAATACCAGTGAAATTCCACGGTTCTGGATAACAATTTGGTGGTCAAAAATGAAAAACGAAAACAATAAATACTTCATTATACACTCCTTTATTACAGTTTGCATACTGTTTTTTGCAAATTTATTATTGATCCCTGATGATACGCCTCAAGTTTCTCACCAAAATCACGATTTTACAGGATTTGAACACATCATAATGTTATAATTTGCCTTCACCAAATACTGAGTAGAGCTTGAACGCATCATAATGTAACTCAATGCAACCTCGGTTAACGTTTGCTCCATTATTTAGTCAAGCAGGACTGTACTGTCCACCGGCTGCTAACAGCTAATGTTAGCTCTCCTCCTGCCGTCCCCGGGACGCCGTTTGTCTCCAGCCCTGATGGTACTGTAGAAAAACGAGTACTGCATCAACTTGGTACCGAAGTAATGGTTCTTGTGACATCCTTAATATTTAAAGAAACTGCTGCAGATCTAGGAGTTATAAAATTAGGAATTAGGCTGGGAAAAAAATACATAGTCCAGAGCAAATATATCGATTTTGATGTGAAATATATACTAATATCGTGGTTTTAGCTGTCAATCACACTCAGTCTTGTGTGTTGTCGCCGTCGTCATTGTTTTGACGGATGCTTGTTCGCGTCTACGTAGTGCGAGCACAAGCGCGATCGCGAGCAACAGGATGCTGGCTGTTGTTGACTTAACGGCCACAGGTGTCGCTGTTAACAAACAATTTCTGATTCTAACACAGAGCCCCTTTAAAACACTTCAAAGCAAACAACGCTTAATTCTGACATTGAATGACGGAAGTCTAAAATTGAGAGAATAGTTGAGAGTTTAATAAGTCGGCCTTTAACTCACCCACATACTCATCCATGTTGAAGGTCTTCACATATTTGAATGAGATGTCTCCACTTCTGTAGTATTCTATTAACTTCTGGTAGCAGCCATAGGGAGTGCTCCCTGAGAGAGATGAGACCCATTTAACACAGTGCGTCCCGCTTACTGTTGATGAAGTTACAGAAACAGTTGAACATGGTAGTGTGTGTGTGAGTGCTGCTCACCTGTAGGTAAACCCAGAGTGAAGTACCTGTCAGCGGAGGGACTGAACCTGATGATGCTGTTGCGGATGTACTTTGCTGCCCACTCACTGGCCAGGTCATACTCGTCCAGAATGCACAGCCTCATTGTAATGGCTTACTAAATGAATAAGAAGAATACAACTAAGTTACAGCTTCTATCACATCAGATCTGCAAAACACAGCTCAAGACCCACCTCTTTTCTTTAGCTTTTGAATGTACTTGAATTGTGATTACTAATTGGCCTTTTATATAATGCTCATTATAAGTCTTTTACTCATGGATTTGATCTTGGTCTCTGTCTGTGGATGTGTGAGATTTTGTTGTCTGCTCTGTTGACCTGTTTTTATTCTGCCTATGTCTGTAAAGCACTTTGGTCAGCTCATGTTGTTTTAAATGTGCTATAGAAATAAATGTGACTTGACTTGACTTGACTATCTTACAGGAGATAGAGCAGCAGTGTGAGACAACACCACGCCAAACCCCATTCACAAAACTACCGACTGAACGTGTTCTGTGCTAACGTGAGCTGTTGTTGCAGTATAAAGCCTCACTGGTTTAAAGGACCTTCTCTAATAAAGGTTTGCCTCAATGCGGGTAAGTTATCTAACGTTACTACTGAGACACAAACAGATGATCCGTCATACTTCACGTTGTCTATCAGCAGGACTCTGGTGAATGAGTCAGTGGCTAATGTTAATGTTAGCAAGCGAAGCAAACCCACCCAGACCGGATTGTTCCAGGTTTAGTTGAATGTTCAGCTAATGTCACCCAGGTGATCTGAAACTACTAGTTAGTTCACCTAGTCAGTTGTTATCGTGAACTACGCAGTTCCGTGTTGGTTTGTTACCTGTTAAAAGACGCTGTTTGTTTGTTTGTCAGACGAGGAGTCAGCTGCTGCAGGACGTGTTTGGTCACGTGACAAAACTACCGGTCAAGAGATTTCACTGGTCGTGTCTAGAAGTGAGCCCGCAAATCGGGGAAAACTCTCGCGAGATAGTTAATGTTAGGCGATGTTCTCGAATAGCTAAGGTTGTATAGCTCTCGCGAGAGTGTTTGCGGATCTCGGACGCGATTTTGTAATTTACGAGTTACCTTTTAAACACGCCCAGCTGTGGAACTCTGCCAAAATAATAATAATGATAATAATAATAATTATAATAATAATAATAATAACAATTATAATAATAATGATGATAAATAATAATAATGATAATGATAATAATAATAAAATGATAAATAATAATAATAATAATAATATACTGTGGTAATAATAATACATTATAATATGTAAAGAATATCTTTAATGAAATCACTCATAATAAGATTACTAAATTAGTAAACATGTGCAAATAAATAAAAAGTCAGCTCATAAATAACTGTTATTTCAGCATTCACATTTCAACAGTGTCTCTTCACGGCATTGGCACCAATTCCTGCAGTAACAGGGGTTGACTTTGTGCAACAATATTTTAATAGGAAACATGATTACATTTGAATTCCTTTCCATCACATGTAAAAGCAAATCATACTCTAAAGAAGTGTTTGTATTTAAAGTGTATCTGTCAAATTATGAAAAATTATTAAATACAAAATTATTCCATTGTTCTATTAATGTTTAAGACATTCAAACATGTCTTTTTTCTTTTAAAAAATGTGACTATGTATATGTGTGACTTCCTTGTTAAATAAAGGTTATATATTAAAACGTGTGTTGTTGGGACAGAGATGTGATGGGGTGATGGTGGTTTCTTTCTGGCATGCTTGGCCATTTATCCATCTAAGATCTGGGTCAATATATTCATACCAGAATGGGGACATTAATCTAGGACAAAATGGGGCCTGCAGTTTGGTTTGGTTCATTTTCTATATCATGTGATCTTGCAAAGACAAATAATAGAATAGAAGTAGATTTTAATTAGATGACGCAACATCCAGATACTCCAATGTGGATATTAATAAGGATGAACACATAGATAATTGGATGTATATGCCTACATTCTTGTAAGACCACCAAAGCATGCACCTGGCACCTCCAGGAGCCAAAAAGCCTTAAATAAAGACTTCAGTCCTAATTTACTGTATCATACTGTGTGAGCTTGTATCAACCACATGGTCATCATGCAGATAAACAAAAGACTGATTCTTTTTTCTACCAATCGGATTATCTAGGTCAATGCTCCTTAGTGTGGCTCCCAAACATGCCAAGGTCAAGGTCTGTGTACTTTTATTATAATGATAGTATATATTGTGATGTTTTAATTTTCTGGAAAATGCATCACACTGTTTAAGGGTAAAATAAGCAGACAGTAACTAGTGTAGGAGCTATTTATTAGTTTGTCTGTTTTGTTAAGTTTATTTTTTGGTTTGCTTTGTAAAAATTGGGCAGCAATAAGCACCTACAGCTGTATATATGTAAGCAGGTGTTGGACCAGCATGCAACTGGGAGGGTCTTTATTTTTTTTAACCAAAGCACGGGAGTCAGCAGGAGCCATGGTTTCTTTGTTCTTTTGTTTGGTTTCTTGCAGTGGATAAATAAACCTAAAAAACACACACTTTGTTTGGACAATGGGTTTCTCTTGACTGTGTACATACAGTATATTGTAGATATAGTACATCTCTATGGTACATCAGTAACTTTTTGATTTCAAGTTTGATTTTGATTGTTGTGGCGACCCCTGCTGTTGCCTATATAATAGGGTTCCTGTGAACCTGCCATCAGGGCCTTCTGGGAACACCTGGGCCCGGTGCTCCCAAACCATAAAGCCTATAGGCTCATGTCTTGTTCTCTCTCTCTTCTTCCCTGCAGACGCCATCGCTGGGCATGTGACAGCCTTGGGTTCTCTTTGGTTAATAATTTGCTTGTTTTATACATTTTACAACATGCACACCTTACTCTACTGATAGTACTGATATTCACACTCCATGCCTTTTGATCCTTTAGTTCAGCATAATTTACTCCACTTTTGTTAAATAAATGTTTTGATTTAATCGTTATCACGGTGTGTCTCTCTATTTGTCATGGCTTTGAGAGCCAGGTTGTGACGATTGTCAACAAATAGCTACTATGACCAGTTTATAGTCAATCTAATAAAAAAAACATCAACACATTGACGCAATAGCCAAAAATGACAAATATTGTACATTTTCCTGCGTTACATTTTCAAAGATTTCATTACTAGTCGAGATCAAGATTTTGCAAAAAACAAACATGAAATTATGAAATATGATGCCGTGTCACTGCGTTAAAGGAACATTGTGTAAGATCGGGCGGTGTCTAGCGGTGAGGTTGCAGATTACAATTTTTCCCCTGCTTCTCCTGTGTGATAAGCGTGTAGGATTACTACGGTGGCCGACGCGAAAACGTGAATACCCCTCTCTAGAGCCAGTTGTTGTGTGTCCATGGGAAGTGAGTGGTGAAGCGCGCGCGCGCGCGCGAGAGAGAGAGAGAACGGCAGCGACGGCAGCGAGTAACGTTATCGACTCCGGCCCAAGCAGGAAAAGTTTATAGTGTTTGGTTTGTCCGTTCGGGGCTACTGTAGAAACATGGCGGCAGGCTACATGAAGAGGACCCACTCCCTATGTAAATATAAATTCTAAGCTAACAAAAACATGATTCTTATTTTCAGGCGATTTTACACTAAAGAAAACAGTTATTAATATTATATTCCATTTCTGCCAATAAATCCCCCTAATTGTTACACACTGGTCCTTTAATTTAGAAAACATCCAGTAATAAATGTAATATATAACACTGTGAAAGAGGCTATTCTGCATAAAGAGTCATTTTACTTTGGAGTACTTTTTGCTGTTGATCTTCTTGCACTTTGGATTTTTAATGCATTATCTTTACATTGTGCCAAGACACGGATCTTCTTTCACCACTGCTGATGAGTATCCTCATTTTATCTAGAGGGTGTGGTTAACCTGTAGCATTATCAGTGGATCTTTGTCCATTATTGTCCATTTCTTTCTTCCTTTCTATCGGCAGAAATTATTCTGAGCTCTCCTGACAACCAACGGATCCGGTTAAACATCCTGTCCTCTGGCAGCAACTTGAATAATCAGGATTAAACTCACCTACTAATCTAAAGTAATGTGTAGTATTCTAAATAAAAAGCCTTATCCAAGAGATACACACAATTGAATATACACAACAAGCAACATAGTTGTGTTTAAAATTTTATCTTGTAACATGCGGTTTAAGAGGGAAGATCCACAATACAATTTTCAATGTATCACAGTCAGAGTTTGGAAAGAGCTGGTTTTTCTCTGGGGTGTGGAGTGGAACTGTCAGGAGAGGTAGAAGAGTTAATGTAAAACTGGTTCCATATTCTTCTCCGATGATGGTCCCAGGTTGTTACTGGAGACAGGACACTTGGATGCACCTGGTATGAGACTGTTAAAATGTCCACTTTAGTCTTTTTGCTTGTAGTCCTCCAAGTGGCACAGGATCCATCCAGATGGTCCCAGAATGGCCAGGGAGAACATGGTCAATCCAATGACAGTTTCCTGGACGACAGAGAGGTACAGAAAACAAGATCTATTAATCCGACCATGTCAAGTGTTTTATCTGTCTATGTTTAAATTGATTCTTTTAAGGTGTCCTTGGGTGTCCAGAAAGGCGGCACTAAATAAAATGTATTCTTATTATTAACCCTCCTGTTGTCTTCCTGTCGACCATGCAACTTTTGGTCTGGTTTGATGGTTTATAAAGCATACGGTATAAATGATCCACCAAAATGATCACCCAATTCTATTACACCTTTGTAGCCAATTCATTCCAGCTCATTTTCACAAGTATTACACTTTTCTTTTCGTAATTTATGGTTAATAAACATTATTTTCATGAAATTACACCTAATCTTTGAATAAAAAAAGCAGAAATCATTAATTATTTTGACTATAGTTAGTATCAGAGGAACATAATGTTGAGGGATTATCACAGACTGGTATATGTCAAAGTTTAGTCAGAATATTATAAATATTATAATATAAAACATTTTCAATGGCAGCACATAATGACACCTTTTTAGCTAACTGCTTTCCAACTTATTATCACAACTTTTTTCTTTGTAATTTATGGTCAATAAACCTCTTTTACATGAAATTATACATATTTTTTTATTGAGAAAACCCCCCAGACATTATGAATTACTTTCATTCATGTTATTTTGGGGCAGTTAGATGAAAGAAAACCATATTTATGATATAATGAAGTTTGAAAACGGGTCAAATTTCACCCGAGGACAACAGGAAGGTTAAGGCTATTTAACCTGCTGACCCAAACTGAAATCTATCACATAATTAATGTCTCTACCGAAATGTTCTGTGTTGAACAATAACAATATTATCAATACGTACACTATCATAACTTATTTATTAAACTTTTTTTTTAAATTCTGTTGATGTAATGCCACTAGTGCTACTAGCTACTGGCCGATAGCCGGTTGTTTGGGAACAGAGATGTTAATACATCCACCCCGGTACAGACTGACAGCATACAGCCCATGGGTGTGTTAGGAGATATTACAAGTGATGAATTACAGCCAATATATCCATTATTACAGCCACATACAGCTAGCAGGAAGCTGGCAGAACCAGCTTCTAACTTCTAAACCTTACACTATCTAGCAGCTGCTCTTTGCTTCTATTCTCTTTCCCACCACACACAGAGTTGATCACCACTAAAGACAATCTCGACCTCTAAAGAACATTAATTGGAGGATGTGACCTGATACTATCTACTGACTCACAGCAGGCAGACATGAGGACACATTGTACTGTCTAGAACACAGACAATCAGATGCTGATCCTCTATGTACTCTACTGTGTGATGTTGACCTCAGCCTGCTGATGCAGCTCTGCTCTCCTCTATGACAGCCTACAGTTCATTACACTCCTTTAACTTATACAAGACTGAATGTCTCTGTGACAAGATGTTTGTTATTTACCGAACATGTGACGATTTAAATCCAGTTACTTAAGTTAGTTAGACATGTTTGCACATGCGCTTTTATAACGAAACACACACAGACATCGATGTTGACCTCGTCAGCCAAGGACGGCTAAGCTAATGTCTGCTAGCATTAGCTCAGCAGTTAGCATCAGCATTATCATCAGCCTCACCATTGGGCCGATCTTCTCCTTGGCCGGGCCGGCGTAGATGTTCGCCCTCTGGGTGACGGTGTGTCCCCGCAGGACAGGAGCAGCTCTGCTAGCGATGGTCCTCAGGAGCCCCGACATGTTGATCTGCTGCGGTGAAGAGAGAGAGGTCTGCGTTCTCTAGTGAAGAAGAGGCGTTATGTGAACAGGAAATGGATCAGTGCTCTTCTTCTCCTCCTCACAGGAGATACTAATCGAGCCCCGAGCCGCATACTGCCATCATGGATGTATAAGACTGCCACCTACTGTCCCGGATGTTGATGTACATTTTTTTTTATTGAAGATAATTCATTTACAAACATTAAGGCATTGTTATCTAAACTCAATACTTCTAACATGCAAGGCACAATTGGATAGGAAAGATAACTTAAATTATAAAAAAATATATATTAACAAAAATCAAAGAGAGTAGAAAATAATTAAAGGAACAAAAAAAAAAGAAATGCATAAATAAATAAATAATAATGAGACTGCACTCTTCCATAGTAGGTTCCATAGGGGTCATCGTCATATATGTTCAGTTCTCCATAAGCTCTGAGGAGAGACTTTGCATGTTGATGTACATGAAGACAGGAAGTATGATGATTCAGTCTTCTTCAGTGGTGGAAAGTAGATTTACTCTACCAGGGTCGGCGCTAGCCCTTTTGGTGCCCCAGGCGAAATTCGGATCAACAACCCCCCCCCCAGCCCAGCCCCTGAACCCTAACCATAGCCCCGTAAACCATAACACACATCAGACAATACAATAGTTTTAAGACAAAATATAAGATTTTTATTTTCAGAAATAACTGTATTTATTCTAATATAATTAAACAATTGGTCCCTGATATTGTTGGTTTATAAGTGTTTAGTCAGTTTCACAACAAGAGTTACAGAGTATTTCTTTCTTTATTTATCTATTTGTTCATTTGTTACCTCTCTACACTGGTCCTTTTAAGGCCCTTTCCATTAGCGTTTGTATTCATTAATCAAACTATTTGCCACACAGTCTTGGTCTTGGGGGACCCTGAGCGAGGGTCCAGGGTCCCTGGAGCAGGTGCCCTCTTTGCCAGTTGGTAATCCAGCTCTGGTTGTAGAACTTCCTACGGTGAACAGTCTTCAGTCTGAGGCTCAGGCATTAACTCAACTTCAGTTTTATAATGTCAAAGCTTATTGGCCAGAGCCCAACCTGCAAGCAACTCCACGTGAGTGCTAATCCTCTGTTGCCTCCTTGTAACTGGGGGGTAACGGGGGGGCAGTGGTATGTAATAATCCCCTCCACCCCATCCCTCCACATTCACCTCCCACCTCTCCACAATACAGATTTTAGTTAGACAAAGCATTTGGCAATACTGACTCTCTACATCGCTTTTGTTCAGATTTGGTATTTTGATTTATTGCCTCTCTGTGTGATTTTAGTGGGAAGACTGTTTACTTCAATTAAGGATCATTTTCTTGTTCATCTCAGAAAATGGGGATTGACTCTGGAGTCAATATTTCAGATGATGCTGAACTTTACGGGGGAAAAAGTGCCTTTACCCAACTGGAGCACAACATAGTGGCTGGATATCTAATTACTGCAGGTAACAAAGATAAGACCACCGATGGCATAAATAGATGAATAGATGATGAATGATGATGAATATTGTGTTGTTGCAGTGTGGTTTCTCTGCTTGATGTCATGAAACTCTCAGGAGTCAATGGCAATTCAAAGGAGCCTGCATTCAGTCATTGTTTACTCTCAACACATCTCACAATGAAGTTTAACCATCAATAGTAAGCTGGGAGGAGTATTATTGTCTGTGTAACAAATTCATTCATCATAAAGAATAATACCAATGAATAATGCAATGATTTTTAAGTGATGTGTTTCCCAGTCAAGTGTTTAATCCAGGTCCTGGCACTGTATTCCATGTCGGAGGTTTATTTAATTTCTGAATTCCTAATTTAGCATTTCTCTCATAGCAACTTCATTAAAGGTACTATATGTAACTTTCAGAAAATTCTTGTTATAGTGGCCGTTAAGTGAACTGCAGTCAGCATCCTGTTGCTCGCATTTCGTAGGCACTAACGATCATCCTGGGCATTGGCCAAAACAGTGACGTGACATTACATCACAATCATATATCACCGTTACTATCTGTAATGTCCAGTCTCCATGATGCCAACTAGCTTGCCATTTGCAAATGACTTCATCAGCTAACGTTATGAAGCAAAACCGTCCCGAGTCCTTTATATAGAAATCAGTCTACAGGCTGTTAAAGGAACCCGAGAAAGTTGGGCAAGATCTCTGTTATTAAGTTACGTTTCAATCTGTTCACGCATCGGCAATACAGAGCACTTAATACATGTACATTGTTATTTATACATAGTACCTTTAAAACAGTGAAACATAAATCAGCAGTAGAAAAATGATAACCTGTTAACTCCTCTGAGTGAGACTAAGTCTAAAAACTGCAGTGCAGTGGTTCCAATACCTTTCCTCCCCATTTAGAAGCCAAACCAATTTAACTGAAAACAAGATAGCTTCTTCATATTTTGGATTTGACTGATTTGTTTTCTTGATGAGCATCACCTGTTTTTTTTATTGTCTTCTCCAGCGGTCCTCAAACGTTTTGGGGCCAGAGACCCCTTAAAGGAGAGAAAAATTTCCTGATGATTAAATTTGAATCACTTTGTTTTGCCCTGATATTCCAGGTGCTTTGTAATCAGATGTCACTTTAGCTCGGTCGACTCACGACGCATTTTAGTCTCCCGTCGCTGTCGCTCGATTATATCTATCGTCATATATTCTCAATTTAGCTATTTTGCTCTTAGCGTCACTTGACGATATGGACTGGCTCAAATATTTCTCCCTCACTGAGTGAAGTGACTGATTCATGACAGATTGACGTGATGTATCACATTCAGATCAGAGTTTCTAACGTGGGTGGCAGTAATGGGCAAAATGTGCTTGTTTTATTGGTGCAAATGGTGCCCATCTGTAGATATGTTCTTTTTAATGATACAACACAATTCTATGATTTATAGCAAATTATTTTGGGGACCTCCTGACAGAGTGCCGCGGACCCCTGTGGGTCCCCGGACCTCGCTTTGTACTGTCACTGTCGATCACTGTTGTAGGCTGTTGATCACAGCATTTTGCTCTCTGAATAAATCTTTCTTACCTGAATTTAATAGCCATGCTCGCATCAGCACTCTTGTTTCTTTACATTCCCAAAATGACTTAACTGTGATGACTTAACTGTGTGAGCCATGTTAACCAACCTCAACAATGATTTGAAAAATCACCACCAAGAGGAAGAAGTTGATTTTGTTAGAGAGACTTTCCCTTCTTCTGGATGAGCGTTATTGACTTGACTTGGAGCCTTGGAGCCATCAGAGAGGAAATGCAGCTTTAAATACTCACTCACTGTGACTGAATAAATGTGGATTAGGTGTTGCAAGATTGACTTTCACCTCCCACACTGGGAAACTTTACTCCATGTCTTCTTTTCTTTTCTCAGGTGTCGTAAGTTTAGCAAGCAACATTGTGGTGCTGCTAATGTTTGTGAAGTTTAAAGAGCTGCGCACTGCCACCAACTTCATTATAATCAACCTGGCTCTTACTGACATCGGAGTGGCCGGTATCGGCTATCCCATGTCAGCTGCCTCAGACATCCACGGCAGCTGGAAATTTGGCTACACTGGTTGTCAGGTGGGTGGAATGTGAGTGCCTTCACATGTACATTTATTTCACTGATAGAACAACCTACATCTAGCTGGGTTACACCGCACTAAGGGTGTCGCAATATACTGGTATTGATGATAACCGTGGTCATGTTAATAAAACACATATGATAATATTGTGTAAATAATCCAGCACCTCATAAATCATTATTGTTTCTTTCCGTTCTCGCTTTGTCTCTCTCCAACAATGCAATTCCTTTGCCAAAAAAGAGACAAAATACACAATAAACAAAGTTAAAGATATAATACGTCATATTTCTTGGTTGTTGTTTGTTTGTAGTGAGGAAGAGAGAGAGAAAGCAGTGATGGTGGACTGAGCTATAGAGTGAGTGAAGAGAGGGAGCGGCGTTAGTGAGAACAAAGCAGTGAATCAGAGAAATAAATCTTTATTTTCTGATTGTTTCACAACGGTCACGTTCTAAAACACATATAAACATACAACTAACTCTGCACAACCCTGCGGGAGGGTACAGAGTTGCCGGATTTTTAATAAATGCAGCTGAAGGGCGGGCTTCATCCTGCTCAGTGTTTGCTTTGGTTAAATTGTGCAGTGGAAAAACTGAAAAAATCACAGCAATGTAATAAACTGTTGTTATCTGCTAAATACAGCTGCTTTGTATCTGACAGAGCTAAAGGGGGACTTGTACCTTGGTATCAGACGCAGAGGGGCGAGACAAAGCAGTGGCGGTATAGAGCGCTCCAGGGATGATGTGTTTTTGTAGGCCAACCAGGAAGTTAGCATCAGGACTTTTCCCTGCAGCACTCTATTTGACCTGGGAATGAGAACGGGCTGCACACCCTGGTTATTGGCTGGGGGTTACACTGCCATGTGGGGCCCAAAGGCTCTTTGCTGACACCATTGACTGTAGGCCTATATAAGAAGTGGACGTAGTCACCGTGACGTCACCCATTGGTTTGTGGACTGCCGTTTTGAAGCCTCGCATTTGGCATTTTGTCCGTCGCCATGTTGTTTTTTTTGCAACCAGAAAGGATATGAGAGGGTGGAGCTAAGTACAACCGAATGTTTTAAATAAAATGTTATAATTAACTTTGATGAAGTGAATACACACTGTGAAAGGGTTAAAGTTCTAAGACGAAAACACGGACAACTCCCAGACCGGACAACGCCGTGGTAGCCACCTGTCAATCACAAGGTAGCCACGCCCTAAAGCATCCCCTGCTGAGTTTAGACCATAAACTCATGTTTACAATGTTTACTGCGTAATAAATCAAGTGAGATGTAATGTGAACCATTTCAGCGGTATTACGAATAGAATATCAAGGTGTTTTTGATTATTCCATTTAAAAAAAAAAAAAAGACTCATTATTTTGTTCCATTTCATATCCCCCAAAAAGTTGAAAATGCTTGCTGAGCTCTTTTTGTATTCATATATTCTACATATTCCTCCAAAATGTATGTAAATATATGTGAATTATTCATAAGACCCAGTCAGAAGTTTAAACTAACGTGACTTCTCCTGAGCTGGCCATGAGAATCAACTTGTTAGGCTGAAGCACGTTCACGTCAGCTGCTGCACTGCAGCAGGCCGCGTGTTTAGGATTCTTCTGGAAGATTATGTTTTTCCTCAATCTTTGTTATTGCACAGCAATATCGAGTCGTATGCTACTAGTCTACAGTGAGAAGCAGAGCAGGGGAAAAACAGAGTCAAATGTTTGAACTGGGCGGTGGTGGGGGTTTCCTACAGAACCTACTGTGTACCTTTGCTACAACCCATTTGTCAAAACTGTTCACACCGTTTTCAGTGGCAAGCGTACATGTGACATTAGACTTGTTGGAGTTCACAGTGAACACACTAATCTGCATTTACAAACTCTCTTGCACTCTTTTGAATTTCTCTGCAACAATACTGTAACTTTGTCAGAAAATAGAAGCAAACATGGTAACTTCGATAAACAATAATCAGAGAGTTTTGGATGAGTCTCTACTAGTTCATTTGTTCTACCATAGTTGAAATTAGAGCTGACAAAAATATAATTGGCAAATATTTAGATGATCAATTAATCGTTTGACTTATTTCTAAAGGAAAATGGGTAAACATCCGCTGGTTCTAGCTTCTCAAATGTGAGGATTTGCTGCTTTTCTTTGTCATACACCGTCATAAATGTAATATCTCTGTGTTTTTGTCTTTTGATTAGACAAAACAACTAAATTGGGAAATTTGGATGGGCATTTATTTTACTATTTGAGATTTCAAACTATTTTTTTGACAAAGCGTGTACTCGATTAATCCAAAATAATTGGCAGATTAATCAATAATGAAAATGATCGTTGTTTGTTGCCCTAGTTAAAATTTTTGAAAACCAATGGCTCTGTTTGGGGTAGTCAGAAAAGATCAAAACACTACAGCATTTCCTTCAACTAAAAAAACAGTTAACATTCTGGGTATGTTGGCCTCGTGTGCCTCCTTTTAGCCCCCAGCTGCTATAGAAATGTATGGATTAACCTACAAAACCACCACCCCCACAAGGCCTATAATTACAGGAAAAGGGCCATTAATATTAATCTGTTAATTGCTTCATCTCCAGATCTATGCAGCTCTCAACATCTTCTTTGGCATGGCCAGTATTGGCCTGCTGACTGTGGTGGCCATCGACCGATACCTCACCATCTGCAGACCTGACATAGGTATCTATTTACTGCTCTCCATGCAAGGCCGTACTTTCCACTTTTACATTTCCATTGGAACACATAAAAATGTATTTGACTGTTTAGTTTGGCTCATGTCTCATCCGCCAACATGGAGGGGGCGGGGTTTATGACCTATACTGCAGCCAGCCACCAGGGGTCGATCCAGATGTTTTGGGGAGCTGCCATATCGTCCACCTTTACATACAGTCTATGGGTGTACCTAATAAAATGACAATTTAACAAGTCATTCATGATCCCCAGGTTATTGGTGACCCCTGACCTTTCTTCTAGTGCCATCGGGCCAAAAAACGATTTTACTTGCACACATCAAGTATTAATTGCAACGGGAGATTACCATGAAAGTTACTGAACACAATATTGTAATGAAACCAGTATCTCCGCACTGGATTATCAGTTGACTGACATTCCTGACCGTCATTATGAATGGATATAATTATGATTTCTCTCTCCAGGGCAGAAAATGACGATGCAATCGTACAACCTCCTTATTCTGGCAGCGTGGCTGAATGCTGTGTTCTGGTCCTCCATGCCTGTAGTGGGCTGGGCTGCTTACGCCCCGGACCCCACTGGAGCTACATGCACCATCAACTGGAGACAGAATGACGCGTGAGTTATTATATTATATTATTATTATTATAGTTAGTAACTATAACATTGTGTTTAAAGTACTAAGAAAATTGCTCACTAATAATGACAAAACAAATACTACTGCTGCTACTGTGATGACCTATTATTGAGTTGTAACAGCTATTCAACTCTCAATTTATCCGTCAATAAAAGTCCCACAATAATAAAACCTGATCCAGCAGCAGACACTATAACTAACTCTGTCCCCCCCACAGCTCCTTCATCTCTTACACTATGGCTGTGATTGCTGTCAACTTTGTGATGCCGCTGTCGGCCATGTTTTACTGCTACTACAACGTGTCAGTCACTGTGAGGAGACACAAAGCCAGCAGCTGCCTGGACAGCGTCAACATCGACTGGTCAGACCAGATGGACGTCACCAAGGTGAGAACTGAGCCACGCGGAGCCGTCGAGTTCACTCTGCTAAGTCAGTGGGCCTTTTGATTGGCTATCAGTCAGTTAGTGTTTTCCCTGCATGCATTGCTTGTGTAACACTTGAGTACTCTTTAGCTGTAAAATGAGAAAGTTTGTGACCCGGCAGCCATGTTGAGATCTGTTGAGGAAATAACAAGCACCGCCCACCAGCCGGAGCACACTTTCTCATTTTACAGCTAAACAGAACACTACAAGATGTTTCTGAGAGCATCTGAGGAGAGAAATAGACATTAATGTAACATAATATTCATTCATATTTGAGCAGCGCTGCCTAGTTTGATAGGAGTTTACGAGTGATTGACAGCTGCCTCCGTTGAATGAACAGCCAATAGGAACGCTCTCTCTCAATGAAATTACCTGTGATTGGTCAAAGTTAGATGTTCTAAAGCCTGAAAACAGAGCCATGAGGAGAAGCAGAAGTCTAGTTTTCTCTCTGAACACTTGAATTACAATATGCTGAAAGGTTATTATGGAATGTTTGCCCAATGATGCTAAAAACATTCTGCCTACTGCTGCTTTAATGTCTATCTCCTTAATTTAACCCTCTCCTGTATTTTATAGGCTATATTCTGCCCGTATTATATGAAAGCTGTGTTGTCGTGTTTGTGGCCGGCAGATGTCCATAGTAATGATCGTCATGTTCCTGGTGGCCTGGTCTCCGTACTCCATTGTGTGTCTCTGGGCATCATTCGGCGACCCCAAGACCATCCCTGCCCCCATGGCTATCATCGCTCCACTCTTCGCCAAGTCCTCCACCTTCTACAACCCCTGCATTTATGTTATCGCCAACAAGAAGTGAGTGATTTTCTCGTCATTATGCTTTGATAACAGGATGCTCTTGTTGCTGGTGAGAGGCAGTTGTTAGGGGTGTAGAGAGGATGTGTGTTATTTCAGTGTTTTGATGCTTTACTGTATTTGACTGTGATAGTGAATGGATGATCTCTTCCTGCAGGTTCAGAAGAGCCATCATAGGGATGATCCGATGTCAAACCAGGCAGCGAATCACCATCAATACCCAGGTTGCCATGACAACCTCCCAACAACCTCTGACACAGTGAGGTCAAATTGCCTCTATGTAAATCCCATTTTATGAATATGCCCTGGCATTATATAGAAGATCACTATGATGACATAACATGAATCACTGTCTATTAATATTCTAGCTATTGTTCTGTTTAATAATCTAATGCACTGTGGTGTTTACTGTGTACATTCCACTTGCTGTGACATTAGTCATTGTTTGTGTTCCAGTTACTTCAATAACAAACTGAAAATGGAAATCTTTCTGTGTATGGACTGAGTTCTTCAACTGCTTGACACAATCACATCCTGTTTAGTAATAGGAAACAAATTATTCTTGTTTTCAACATGTTCTATGCTGACAGAGACGTTTTCCTTTTGTCAGATACATTAGCTCGCATCAGAATCACAACACAGTTTACTGGACGGGTAAAACTTGACTCTGATTCTGTGTCACTACATGTATTCTTACGCTTCGTCCACACTGGGGACGTCAGGAGCGCATGGTGGCTGTGTGATTCACGCCCCGGGTGTTCACACCAGCTGCGTTTCTGCTGCTGCAGCTGCTGCTCTCAGCCCTTTCTTTCTACATAGAGTTTGCCTTTCATAATGGCCATTTCATTTCATTATAAATATCATTTATATTTATTGTAGACAGAAAAAGGTTAAGACGCGGGCTTAGCCCTTGACCACACCGGGAACGTCAGCAACGCGCGGCGGCTGCGTTACCTGTTGTTTTTTATTTTGGTGTCCGTGTTAACAGGTTAGAGCAGCAACGGCTCGGTTGCGTGTCAGCTGCGTCTCCTGTAGAGATTCAAGGTCTCGCCTATTTTTGATGCGAGCCGCGCGGTTCACAGCAAAAACAGACAGTGAAAGCGATCTATTGACAGTTTGTTAACATCATATCAGCAACATAACTACACTTTCGATGTCTATATCTGTAGAATATGTTACGGAGATGAAAAGAAGTAAAGACTTATTTTTAAATCAACCCTTCCTGCTTTCATTTTTAAAATAAAAGCCCTCGAGAGTTTTTTCTGTGGACAGAATTCCTTCATTTGTTAACACAAGGCTTTTATTCTGAAATGTGTGCTGGACAGTGTTGTAAAACATGCAGTGACTTGCAGAGCTTCATGAATGAATATAGTACCGGTTTTAATTGTGGATTATTACTATTATTTACTAATTACCACACGTTTCTTAACCTTTCTCTGTCTAAAATAAATATAAATGACATTTATAATGAAATGAAATGAAATGGCCATTATGAAAGGCAAACTCTATGTAGAAAGAAAGGGCTGGCAGCAGCAGCCATGTGCTCCTAACGTTCCCAGTGTGGACGAAGCGTTAGTGTATCTTTAATCTCAACCACTGGTGTTGACTCAGTGGAGGTCCACCTATATTAGAAAACAAAGTTCCGCTTTGTACGCTTTTATTTTTGTGAAACAAGAAAAAAAAAAAAAAAATCACACTTCTATATAATGGGTAGATCACACATGAATCAAAAGGTAAAAGCGGTGGTAGAAAAAGTATTGGGATCCTTAAAGGAACAGCGTTAACATTTTGGGGGATCTATTAGCAGAAATGGAATATAATATTAATAAGTTTGATAATAAAAATCATTGTGTTTTCGTGAGCTTAGAATGAGCCGTTTATATCTACATAAGAAGCAGGTCTTCTTCACAGAGTCCATCATGTTTCCCAGAACAGACAAACCAAACACTGACTCTAGAGAGAGCCTTTCACGTTTTTACATGCGCCAGAAGGCCACCGTAGTTCTCCGATTCGCTTGTGATGCGTATCTTTAGGATAACTAGTAACTATAGTACTGAAGTAAAGTACAAGCACCTCAACATTTTACTCCCTATGTAAATGTTACATTCCACTTCTGCTGCTTTGCTGCTGGGGTCAAAACAACATGAAATAAATGTAATTAATACACACAAAGTCCTTTTAGTAAATATTTATTCATTCAACTCTTCATCTCCAGCAAGTTAACTCTCCTACATCTTCCATTATTGCTCACAAATGCCAATGAACATGAACATGCACAGAGAGTGGTGTGTAGCTGCACACTGGCAGAAGGATTAGGCTGAATGCATGATCATCCTCTCTGTGCTGGCGAGGGAAAACTTACCAAACAAATTACAAAAATATATTGAAAAATTTGTAATAAAAATGTCTAAAGTACAAGAAGAAGAAGGGGCTGTATAAATATCCTTCTTGTGATGAGCACAAGATCAGAAATAATGCTTGTTAGTGGAGGAAAGGGCTCACCACACTCCGCTAAAAGGTTATGTGTTGATTTTGCTCCTGTGAAGGAAGAATGTGATTATTTGTTTTGATTTCCTGTTGATTCAGATGAGCAGCCGCCTGCTTTGGCCCTTCAAAAAGAACACCAAGTCAGCCCAGCCTCACCCTGTACGTAGAGGCCGTGTGTATCTCCAGGGGACTGTGGAGGTTCTGGTTCTGTACAGGTGCAGCGGGCCTGTGTCCCTGCAGTGTTTTACACCGGTTTGCCGCTTTAGGCGACGTTGTTCTCCAGCCACCCTCCGATCTCGTTCTCGTTCCTCCCGATCCATTCGATGTTGTTCCTCACCGTCTCCAGCGCCTGCTGCCGAGACATCGCCCCGGCACCGGCGTCCGGTGTTAGGCCGAAGAAATGCTTCATCTACGAGAGCAGCACGGAGGGATTATGTTATCAAGAAGCCTGAAAACAAACGGTCAACCTCTACTTGCTTTGACTCAAACAATATCACAAAATCAAACATTTTCACCTTTTTCAGCCGTCATTAAATAATACTCCATCTGAAAACCATACGAGGCTTTAATTCATAACTACAATGGTGACAATGGTTTTCACAATGGGTGTCAAAATGTCCATACTAGAGCTGCCAAAGTTAACGCAACAATAATGAAAATTTAATGCCACTAATTTCTTTAAAGCATTAACGCAAGTTTTGGTTGTAGGAGGTTCAGTTTTAAAGCTAGAGTGAAGATACTGGTATCATATGAAATTATGAAACCTAAAGAATCCATTCCAACCATGTCATACTAGCTCGCCATGAAGGAGGTTAAATAATGAGGAAGGAAGGAGGAAAAACTGTCATTTTCAAAGAGGTCCCTTGACCTCTGACCTCCAGATCAGTGAATGTAAATGGGTTCTATGGGTACCTACGAGTCTCCTCTTTACAGACATGCCCACTTTATGATAATCACATGCAGTTTGGGGCAAGTCATAGTCAAGTCAGCACACTGACACACTGACAGCTGTTGTTGCCTGTTGGGCTGCAGTTTGTTATGATTTGAGCATATTGTTTTATGCTAAATGCAGTACCTGTGAGGGTTTCTGGACAATATCTGTCATTGATTTGTGTTGGTAATTGATTTCTAATGATAAATATATACATACATTTGCATAGAGCAGCATATTTCCCCACTCCCATGTTGATAAAAGTATTAAATACTTGACATCTCCCTTTAAGGTACATTTTGAACAGATAAAAAAATGTGTGATTAATCGTGATTAAATATTTTAATTGATTGACAGCCCTAGTCCATAGAGTAGAAACCTCCCACTCAGTATGTTTCAATCATTTTCTCCAAAATATGTCTAAAAACATAGCTCCTGACAGAACTTTGAAACTTTAAGACAGGCACAGAATCAGCGTATTCAACCATATTCAGGAAAAACCATCTGTATTAGAAACATACTGAGCTT
>CAKAOI010004058.1:0-24361 GCA_916701655.1 Sebastiscus albofasciatus | reverse complement strand
CAGAATTAAGAATCCCCATGTCACATTCTCGTTCTGGAATACAGTACTATATAAACTTCACTAAACCACAGTGGAGATAATCCTGTGTAATGCAGATTACACAGTATAGTCAAGACCTTTTAATGTAACATTTAAATATATTCTGAAGGCCTATCTGTCAATTATAACATTTGATTGTAAATTGATTATACTGTAGTTCCGTCAGCTCATGTGAGGGAATGTCGCCACCGTCTGGTGGAGCTAGTAAATGCACCTCTTACTTACAGATTGTTTCTACAGACCTGCTGCGGTACCAATTGGACAAAATTCTGTAAACAAACAGGAGGGAAGTTGCAAATGTCACATGGCATGTGTAGAAATAGATGCACAAATGTGTAGATATCACTTTACATGTAAACCTTAAAATACGTATTTACAGAGTAAGTTATGTGTATTTGCATTATCACCCTGTATTTTTGTGGATGTGACTTTACACAACACAAATACAAAAATACATGTTTGTGGATAGTGAAATATTTGCAGATCATGGTACACATTTGTGGAATATCTAATTCATAAATAAACTTTACAACTAATAAAGTCCAATAAAAACTTCCAGAATTACAGCCTTTGTTGTTTCACTGTTCTCCGTGCTGAGTATTGATTATAACAAGTGTTCTGTGACGCCAATTTTTGAAAGCTCTTCCTGCATGAGGCTTCTTTCTGTGTGATATCTGGTACAGTCCATCAGAACATGATATCTGGTACAGTCCATCAGAACATGACTCACAGTCTCTGCCTCTCCAAAGATGCACTTTCCATCTGGGTGCTTACCAACCAGTTCCAGCCCATGATTTAGTCCACAGTGACCCATCCTCAGCCTGGTTATTACCGTACTATCCCTTCTGCCCATTCTTGTATATTATGTGCACCCCTGTATTCCTACATGAGCTGGGACCCATAAAGAGTGTGACGGTGAGTAGTGGTAGACACAGGAAGCTGTTGTATCTGGACTGCCCCAAATTTCACATATTGTATAAAAGTCCAGGCCTGAAGATATCTACACAACCTATATATCGATATCTATTGAGTCATAGTCATAGCGCCACCTACTGACGACAGGAAGTCAGCCTTATGTTACAAAGATCATCTGATTTAAATGAAATTTACATTGTGTGGTCAAGACATGATATACAGCAACATGACGTAAAAAAAAAAAAAAAGACTGAATTTGTGGTACTGTATTGTGGAGTTAGACCGTTAAAATCTTTTTCGCCAGTTTTGTGTTCAGGATTTTTTGGGCAGGGCTGTGTCAAAGTATGGATTACCAGGGTCACGAATGTCTTTGAGACTAACAGGACC
Organism: Sebastiscus albofasciatus; assembly: GCA_916701655.1. NCBI lineage: Eukaryota > Metazoa > Chordata > Actinopteri > Perciformes > Sebastidae > Sebastiscus > Sebastiscus albofasciatus. Next base: position 23,020 of record CAKAOI010004058.1, on the reverse strand, counting down.
ACAAAAGCAAGCACTTTGGGGGGTGCCACCTTCGCCCTGAACCTTTCCAAGCCAACCTAAACAATGAAAATGTCAAACACTCATTTCATTTAAGTAATAAAGTGGGAGGTTAACAAGACATCAAACAGCATATACTGCATAGTGTGTCAAATATTCATAACTATCATAAACTGTTTAAATAAATAAAGTGGAATATTAGAAATATTCTTTGTATGCAGGTTGTTTTTCATGCCATATGTACATATAGATCCTTGGGGGATAAGAATCCTATAATAATGGGATATGTCTACAAAAAGAACTTAATATCAAAGTCCTCATTTAAGCCGTGAGGGGACAAGGTGTTGATGGAGTAGATCCAATAAATCTTATTGTGATCATTCCCCCTAGGCGGTGTATACATCAACTTGTTCAATGCCCAGGTCTCAAAGTGCTGATATTGGATCGGCCAATTAGAAATGAGCATGACAGCTGTTCTAATATTCCTCCTGCTTGCTAATAGCCTCACTGCAGTTCTTTGAGCATCCACAAAGAGACAGTGTTGCTCTGTCTCTATAGCTTGAGATGCATTTTCAGGACGGAGATGGATTCTGATCAGAAGGTTGCAGTCTCAAAACCACCCAGGACTAACCATGAAATGTTTAGCCAAATATTGAATCTATATGGCTTCTGTATCCCTATATTCATACATTGTTATGAAAACCCCAGTGAGCAAGGCACTTAACCAGCTAATTGCTCCATATGAGCACTAATCATCAGTAAGGAGCTGACGTTGTGCTGAGCAACCGTCAATTGTGTTTGTGTGTTTTGAAGAAAGTGAATGCTTAGCAAAACTGGGTCCTCTATGGGAAAGGCAAAAGGTTAATAGGAAAAGGAAATGCACTGAAAATAAAAATGGAAAGTAATACTTTCATATGGTTTTGATATTGATAAAAAACAAATTAAAGGGATAGTTAGAGTGTTTTGACGTAGTGTTGTATGAGGTACTTATCCATAGTCAGTGTGTATTACCTACAGTAGATGGCGGTCGGTGCACCTATTTTCTATTAGGAGGCTAAAATACGTTTTGCTGCCAGCCCCGTCCACAACAGTATATTGTTTTGGTTGTGTGCCAGTACTCGTGTCTGTTTCTTCAAGCTGGGGTCGCATCAACCGCCGTCTACTGTAGATAGACTACGGATAAGTACCTCATACAATCCCACTTCATAACACCCAAACTGTCCCTTTAATGAGTGACAAAGCTAAATGAGAGCGCATAATGGAAAGACATACTGTATGTTGTCAATGTGGCCCTTAACAATACTTAAAAAGTTAATAATTTGTTCAGTCATTTAATATTCACACAAATATACCAGATCTCGTCTACATCATTTTGTCAACTAAACTTTTCCAGATGGCGGATATCTCACTGTGCAGCAAAACTGTTGTGCAGACAGATGTGAAGCAGACTTGGTCCATGGCCTTTAGATCAGCACCCCTCCTAAGAGAGAGTGGATAATAAATGCAGACAGACCTAGCCTGTCCTTGCTCCCTGCGGCTGAGTAGCTGAATCAGCTCGGTTATGTAGCACAATTATGAGTGTCCATGTGACGTTTGACAAACGTTAACCTTCTCTCTAACTACAAGGGTACTGTCAGGCTGGCCAAAGTTGTTAGCACCGCAGTACCTCTGTGACAAAACCCAGTGAGTCACACCAACCCTCCTGCTGGGGTGACAAATCCTTTCATGACACATAGGGGTGACTTGGCTTCTCTTCCTATAGGCTCTGCTCTAGCTGTGGCATATAGGTCATTTTACTGTGCCTACTACTGATGTACAGAAAACCAATTTGAAGCCCAGTGCCATACCAACACGTTCTCATCCCAACTCTCCCCTTGGCGTGACTTTATTTTTTGCATCAAAATCACTATAGCTACCCTTGGCGTCACTGTAGGTTTAGGTAACAAAACCACTTAGTTAGGTTTAGGACAAAACTACATGTTAGGGCTTAAAGGTCCCATATTATAAAAAAGTGAGATTTTCATGTTTTTTTATTATAAAGCAGGCTTAAGTCCTATATAAATACTGTGAAAGTATCGAAACACTCAATCCACAGGAAAATACACACAGCCCGTATTCAGAAATTCTGCATTTGAAACAAGCTGATGTCACGAATATACAATATTTAGACCCTTGACACAATTTTAAATGTAAACATTCTAAATGTGTCCCAGTTTATTCCTGGTTGCAGTGCATGTGAATGACATCAGCTGACAGGAAGTAAACATGGAACCAAACTGTTGCCTAGCAACGCAATTCCGTTGAAATGCGCTAAAACGGAGCGTTTCAGACAGAGGATGAATACAGGCATATTCAGGCAGACAGTATGAGGAAAATAAAGTTTTTTTTTAACATTACAGCATGTAAACATGTTCTAGTAGACACACAAAATATAAGTATGAACCTGAAAATTAATATGATATGGGACCTTTAAAACTACTATGTTTGCAAAGTGAAAATGAAACTGAATATTGTGAACACGGGACACAAACGAACAGCTGAAAGTGAAACGTGAAAGGGAAAGTTAACACACTGGACACGAACAGCAGTCCTGGATGAAAGCCTTGAGTCTGTCTGCTGTTTGGTGCAGGTCAAGTAGCGTAGTTGGTTTATCAGAGCTTATTTGTTGAAAATGCTAGCAATCAAATGCTTACAATGACAATGCTAACATGCTGTTTAGCAGGTAATGTTTACCAATGCTACCTTCAAATGGAACTTGTGAGCTTGTGGTTACGACATGGGAAGTCGTGTATATGATATGCTTGTTGTTCTTAAGTCGTGAGAACCCCGCTGCTAGGCAACGGCAATATTAACGTTACTGTCAGTGTCTAGAAGCCACAGAGGCTAACAATTTAGCAAGCTAGCAAGCGGGTAAGGTAATGCAGGAAATGCAAAGGTAGAATAACAGAGGAAAAAGATGAGGTTGTTGGGAATATCAACATTTTTCTCAGACATACTGTTTTATGAAATTACGTAGAAAAACTCTTTATGACTAAACTTCCATGGCCTACACCAATTCTGACGTCAATAAACACATCAAAACTCGTAAATTCTGAGCTTTCAGAAAATTTCCACTCACACGGTTGTGAATACCACAAGAGGGGGGAGGGCGTTCATATGGACTCTTCTTGTGAACAAGGTAAGCACGACCCAATTTTGAGGCAGCACAAGTTCAACATCTTAGTTTGGCGTTTCAGCATGCTAACATTTGCTAATTAGCACTAAACACAAAGGACAGTTGAACTAAATTAAACAAATTTTGTGCCAATCAATCCAGTAGATTTTGAGATTGCAATCCATCCAAGAGTAGATGAAATATCAGTCTGGACCATACTGTATACAAGTGGACGTAGTCACCGTGACCCACCCACCTCACTCATTGGTTTGTGGACTGCTGTTTTGAAGCCTCATGTTTGGCATTTTGGTCGTCACCATCTTGGTTTCTGGCCGTCGCCATCTTGTTATTTGCAAACGGAAGTGACACTAGAGGGTGGAGCTAAGTACAACCGAGTGCTGAATAAGACATTTTTTAGGCAACCAAAAATATTACGATTAACGTTAAATTATTAAAAGTTGTAAGCTGAAAACACAGACTACTGACAGACTGGACAACGCCGTGGTAGCGACCTGTCACCAGGTAGCCACGCCCTAAAGCATACCCTACTTTATGGTCTATTTGACTCTAAATGGGACCATAATTTACTAAATGAACATCATGCTGTATTGAAGAAGACTTGAAACTAGCGATTGAGACCATAAACTCATGTTTACAATGTTTACTGAGGTAATAAATCAAGTGAGAAGTAGGCTTATTTTCTCATAGACTTCCATACAATCACACTTCTATTTGCAACCAGAGGAGTCGCCCCCTGCTGGCTATTAGAAAGAATGCAAGTTTAAGGCACTTCAGCATTGGCTTCACTTTTCAGACCCTGGAGTTGCCCCTGGTCTGGGCCAAAGTGGTGGACCAACAGAACAACTTTGCTATCCAAAGAACTATACCACTAGCATGGCTAAAAATATTGGTTAAAGAGGATTTAAGTTGTCCTATTACATGGCTTTGTTGAATACCTGATTCTGATTAATCAATCATGGCGTTCTACGGTCTGTTATTTCTTTTATAGAAGACCGTCGCTATGTATAACCGACCGTTACTCTGGACACAGTACTGATGTCGGACTCTGGCGGACCGTTTTGCGTCAAATTATTGATTTCTTAAGTAAGTAGCCATGACGGGGCGATGCGGCACCTAATGTGAATGAGAAAAATAGTAAACAGCTTCAGTGATAGAGAAAATACTGAGAGTCAGTGGGTCAGAAGTTAATCACACTAACTAAATGTATTGTGGTGTTGTAAAAATGAATGCAAAAGTTGATTTAACAGCAGTAACAGGTTCTGATTTGTGTCTCTCGATACGTTACATAACAGTGTCCTCAAAGTGTGTGTGTATGGGTGTGTGTGTATGGGTGTGAGAGAAGGTGAGAGACAGAGAAAAGAGGGATGCTTTTAACAGGTAAGTGTTTAAAAGCTGTATTTTTGTGAGCTCTCCTGAAGGCTTTGCCGGGAGAACTACATCCCCACGGCTTAATGTTTCATTTAGCACTGATATGCATAATTAAGGGATTCATGTACCATTTCTGAAGGTTACCCTGCCACTTCGAGCATGGAATAATTAATGTTTGCGCTGCATAGTAGCAGAGGATCAGGTTCTTAGTTTTGGGTAACAGAAAATCTACAATTTGTCACATGTTTCCTGCATCTGGTGTTTTGCGGGAAGGCATTCCGTAATCTCATTTACAAATCTGCACGCTTGAAAGAAACGATGCACTGTGAAAGCTCCTAAATGGCACAGCTTTGATTCTCAAATCTCTCTCGGTGTCTCAGTCAAACCAAATTGAGGCGGCAGTGGAACAAACTTTGCTGATGCTCTAATAATCTGTTAAAATATATATTGCTTGCAATCACATACACGTTTTGGGTTGTCACGGCAGTTGTCTCCACATTTAATTAAGTTCATAGTCTCATAGGAGTCTGGCTAAATGTTGTAAGCCACATCAGTAAGTGTGATGATTATTCTTGTCCAGTCATGCCTGCTCCGACATCGTTGCATCTCTGCTGTAGGTGTCAGTTTGAATGACTGTCTATTTGTTACAGAAGCCTCTTTGAGCATGTACGAAAAAAGAGGATATCCTCCTTTGCACCCTTTAACTCTCCCTCTTTTCCTGCTCTTTTTCCCTTCTCTCTATCCCCCATCTCCCTCCTCCTCCATCTCCATCTCCATCCTCTTCAACCTCAACTCATCTGTTTATTCATTGTATCTTTGTCCTCACTCTACCTCTTCTGCAGCACACTTTCACCACAACCAGACATGCCTACCTTCTCTTTTTCTAATAACTTATCACCTGTTTCACCTCAGATCTCCTCTCTCTCTGCTCATCTTCTCTCCGCTCACATCCCCGTATCCTTCCTTTTCAGCCCCCCCCTTTCTCAAAATCCTTAATTACCCAGGGAGTTTTTGCTTGGCTGCACCTCCTCCGCTTTCCAGGCCTTCTCTCATTTCTCTCCTCGCCTCCTCCTCTGACTTTCTTGACCTTGTTCCTTAACCCCCATCATTTTCCATCATCCATTTTGCTCTCTAGTTGTAATGGGCTTAGACTTTGCAGCTATTACAAAGTACTCCATTGAGGGTTTATTTTTTAAAAGATAACTTTAAAAAACGCACTCATGCAAAGTAAAAGCGTGTAAACAACCAGAGTTTCTGTACGTCACGTTTTTTTTGTTGCACGTTGCAAACACACTCAGCCAGTTAATTCATTTCAGAGTTATGAATGAGTTGCTTTTACTCTGTTTTCATCTCATGCAGAAACAGATTACTTACTTATTACAGCAGATTACAGCTGAGCCGGCGGCTCGTAGCTGACGGTGCTAACAGGGAAAACCAGCCCAGTCTCGTGGTCGTATCTAGAAGGTAACCCGCAAATTGCGAAATCTGATCTGAGATCTGGAAAAACTCTTGCAAGACTCGCTGCCCGACGACCTATCCTAACCTTAACCATTCGAGGTCAATGCCTAACCTTAATCATGCAAGGTCAATGCCTAACCTTAACTATTCAAGGTCAATGCCTAACCTTAACCATTCAAGGTCAATGCCTAACCTTAACTATTTAAGGTTAATGCCTAACCTTAACTATTCAAGGTCATTGCTAACCTTAACTATTCAATGTCAATGCCTAACCTTAACTATTCAAGGTCAATGCCTAACCTTAACCATTCGAGATCAATGCCTAACCTTAACTAATCAAGGTCAATGCCTAACCTTAACTATTCAAGGTCAATGTCTAACCTTAACTATTCAAGGTCAATGCTTAACCGTAACTATTTGAGGTCAATACCTAACCTTAACCATTCGAGGTCAATACCTAACCGTAACCATTCAAGATCAATGCCTAGCCTTAACTAATCAAGGTCAATGCCTAACCTTAACTATTCAAGGTCAATGTCTAACCTTAACTATTCAAGGTCAATGCTTAACCGTAACTATTTGAGGTCAATACCTAACCTTAACCATTCGAGGTCAATACCTAACCGTAACCATTCAAGGTCAATGCCTAACCATAACCATTCGAGGTCAATGCCTAATCGTAACTATTCGAGGTCAAAGCCTAACCTTAACAATCTAGTGAGAGGTTTCCCTAGTTTGCTAGTTCCCTTCTAGCCTCTACCCAGTTTCACAGCAAAGCGTGTAATAAAGCCGCCTGTCCACCGAAAGAAAGCGTGTCAGTGTCACATTTTGTGTCGCCGAGACTTGAATATTACACGCCTGCGTGAAGGTGCAGTGTTTTGTAATGATGTTTGTCATGTAGTGACGGAAGTCTAAGTTCAGTGCTAGTTATGCAGTACATAAATTGAGAAAGGTCACTGATGGTGGGTGAGTGAGGAGGTGGATGGATTTTCAAGCATAAGACGGGTGTATTGTTTTGCAAGTTACGTCAGTGACGTTTGGCACATGTTTTCCGTACTAATGTTACATTGTTTCTGTATGTGTTGTACTTAGTTTACGTTTAGTTCTTCCCTTAACCTATTTAAGTGGTTTTGTTGCCTTATCCTAAGTGAGTGGCTTTGTTGCCCCCTGCTGGTACTGCATGTTAATACAAGCGTGTAACATTTACGTGTCTGTGAGGCAAAATATGACACTATCCTCTGGTTCCTTCAGACCACCTCTATCTCCTTCCTTTATTCCCTCCTTTAACTTGTCAGCTCCCTCCACTGGCAACCAGCTGGGAACGGCCAACCAGCTGGGCAGGTCACCGATTTGGAACCACTTGGGTCAGCAGCTGCTGTGTGCTCCTTGTCTGTGTCAAGCCAAGGCCAGGATAACTGCCGTGCCCTTGCATAAATACATAGATGCATAAATATATATAGAGAGACATCTGAACTGTCCTCGAGACCTTCTGCCGCATCAGTCACCATTTGCAGCCGTTTCCTGGAATGCCCTTGGGTTGTCCCATCTGGACAATGTGTGTGTGTGTGTGCCGGTGAGTTCATGTGTATTTGCCTGCATGTGTGTGTGTGTGTGAAAGTGACAACTTATCTGTGCACCCATGCTATTTGAAACTTTAAGTGGCCTCCACTTTTGATCATTGTAAGATCACTTAAAAGAATAGTTAGGGAATAGGGAATAGGGAATACGCTTCTTTACTTTAGTGCCGAGATGATAACATTGATACAACTCTCATATTTGTCTGTTCAATATGAAGCTTAAATTCACAGTCGGTTTGCTTAGCTTAGCATAAAGAATGGAAAAAGAGGGAAACAGTTAGCCTGATCTTCCCATCTAACTATTGGCAAGAAAGCCAACAAGGTTATTTCCCGAAACATCAAACAATTCCTTTAACAGTTAACGGTTTCTACAAACTACATTCATACACTCATATGCATGTATGTATAGTTGCATTGGTTCAGCGGGCTCACTCACTGAACAGCTTAGAAATGCATCTATATTTTTTTATAATAAGGTAAAGCTAATAATTTATGGTAATGATGAATTATATCGACCTTGTTGTGTCTTCGTATTGATAGAATAAGAAACCAACAAGATAATGGTCTTTTTTACTATATATAGTAATATATATAGCCTAATAACATCGGACGCTTTCTGTCCACACACCTTTAAATATGCATTTCTGTTACGCCATGCGGTGCGTGCGGTCAAGATCAGACTGGAGACGTCACCACTTAAAAAGGTGGGTGAGTAGGACTTGCTATCTCCGGATGTTTGTTTTTTCAAACAGAAAACACAGGTTTTGTACTGCGATATTTACTGGAAATGACAAACAATACAGCCAGAAACAGCGCGTTTGACAAAAGTTCAGCTGAAAACGCCGCACTGCGTATGCGCTTTGTCACTTGCGGCCAGTTAGTTCATTCCAATATAAGTCAATGCAATCAAGCTGATTTTGTCGCTGACGCTTGCTCGCATCGCATTGTTTTTTAGGGTGTAATGTGTAAACTACATACATCCCAATACATTAGACAGCACTGCATTGTACACATTACATTCCCTCTAGATTTTTTTTGTGAACCCCCAACATTAAAGTTCAAACTGAGCCTATGTCTGTACAGGGAATACACACACGCACACCCACACGCACACACAAACGCACACGCACTAAAAAAAAAGTAAATCGATGTACGGTCGTATCCACTATAGAGCCAGTGTTACAGTTGAATCGGGGCTGCAAACCCATTTTGTCCCTCATTAGGAGAAGTGTGTGGTCACAGAGCTCTGGTGTCTGAGTCTACGGGGACCTGATCTGGTGCCTGCGGACCTGTAAGGCGCAGAGGGGGGAAACGGAGGACAGAGAGGGAGAGTGATGAGGGATGGTGAGGAAAAAAAGGAGGTTAAGAAAGAGAGAAAAGAGCAGGAGGTAAGAGAGGGTAACACTAATTATCTGATAGCTGAGGGTTGAAAGGTCCTTAATGGACACATTGGCTGTTGCAACAATGAGACCTGCTTTTATAATTGATCACAGGAAATGTCTTGCTATAGCCAACACACAGGGGGCCATCCTCTCACAAACTACCGCACAGTTTCAAAAAGGAATTCCTAGACGTCACATCGAGGCAGCTTCAGTCATGGCATAGCAGAGATTCAGACTGTGATATAGCTTCCTAAAATTAGAACACGACTAGAAGCTTTGAATTCATCAGTAGCAACAGAGCTGGTTTGTAATTTTGCATTACTCACATTTCCCACTTGATGGCACCAGCTCAGAACACATCCGACAGAAGAAATCTGCAGCTGTTATGATGGATATTTCACACGCTGGTGTTTATCTGATAGGTATAATATGACCCACGTTTTTTTTTTAAATGTTCTTTTGATTTTCTGAATTTGAAGCCCACTGTAACAGCAGGTGTCTGTTTATTATAATGCTGGAGACCCAAAACGCCCTTAGACACATGAAGTGTATCACAATGTACAAAATGCACAATGTATATCCTTATTACATTATAATTTGGACCTTTAGTTTGTCAAATTTGAGAGGTAAACTGCACAAGCTGACTCATCTACAGCATGCACTGCAGATCACTGATGTGGAGGCTGTGAGAATCTCTTTGCACTCATGAAACCTGTAACTAGGAGGTGTCACTACAGATTTCAGACCATGTGAAAAAATGTGGCACTGGAGCATCCACTTCAATGCATCAGATAACTGCACACCGGAGTGTTAGCTGTGAAGATGCTTTATTTGTTGGGAGTAGAGGCACAGCGAATGTGACCAACAAGTCCAGCGGAAAGAGATGTAAACAAGGAGGAAGCTGTTGGTGCCAGCTAATCACGTTTGTATAATTATTTACACTAAGTTCATTATTGCACAGTAAACACCTATATGAACAAATAAATAGGGGGGGAAATGCAAAGGGAAAATCACGCATAAATAAATAAATACATAAATAAATACATACAATTTAATAATGAATAAATACATTTAAAAATAAATTAAAAATAAACAAATAAATGGGGGGAGACAAAAGGAAAATCATGCATAAATTAATAATTTTTTTTAAAATAATGAATAAATACATTAAATATATACATTAAAATAATAATAATTCTAATAATACATTAAAAAATAATAAATAAATAAATACATTTAATAGAAGTGTGGATAGATAGTGAATTAATAAAAAGGTAAATAATTAAAGAAGCAAATTAAAACATAAATATCAATTAATTAATGCCAACATTTATTTGTAATATTATTTTTGGTACAATTAATGGCATATTTATTTACCTATCGAGTAATTTATTTTTTATTTTGGCATGTTCCATCCTCCATACTGTAATCTAATAAATCAGCCTTGCTATTAATGCATTGTTTGCAATATTAGGATACAAAAGGCTGAATGTCATACTGTACATACATACTTTATACATACGTCTAAATGCAGATATGCATTCTCAGTCTTCAACCCTAACAGCTGCAGCGGGATGTTTTAAAATTGTTAAATTTTATTCATAGTGACAAAGTGATACAGGATGTTTCCTGATGCAGACGGGCTAAGAGAGCCACTGGTAGACTACCAGATCTCTGACAGGAAGGAGCTACCAGAGGAAGAGAGAGTGGACAGATTCTGCCGGGGCATTTTAGAGAAAGACGAGAGGTTCGAGCCAGCTGGCAGTCCTCGTGAAGGCAATTCTCCGCGTCCCGCAAATGTCTCCTCAGAGAAAACCTTTAGGATGGTTGAAAAAATGCCACTGAAAATAGAATGAGTATCCACAACGGCACCCTCTATTCTCTTTTGTCCTGCGAGATCAACTATAGAAACGCTGGCTACCAATACGCTCCAACTCAGAGAGCTGCCAAGTCTGCTACCTGTAATTACAACAGTTTGTTGGGAGAGAGGCAACAGCATGAGCACGTGTACACACACAGTATGAGAAATAGCACACAAGTCTGTTTGTATTCTGATGGCTACTGCTAATTCACCCATTTTGGTAACAGCTATCAAAATGCAGTGTGGGACCACTGCAAAGATATTTGTAGCGGCAATATATCTCTATTTCAAAATCAGGTCACAGAATTTGAGGGGTCGCAGGATACACTGTAACACAGAATACAAAAAACAGAGATGCAGCACCTCTGTTGTCAAAAATAGAGCACATTTACGTTCAGATCTTCCTTCCACATCTGCCACAAACATTTTTACGTACACATATAGTATGCACTGCGACTTCAAATAATAGCTTTGTATGACAGTAACTGTGCTTGTCATCATGAAGAGAAAAAAAAGCAGTGAATAAAAACATTTCATGCTGACTCTCTTTCATATCTGGCAGTTGTTGAACCATTATTAACAGCTCTTCCTCAGTTTGAGCTGTCTCAGTAACAATAAATATTTCTGTCATACCAAACTGTCAAAACTGTCAAACAATTACAGAAACACACCTCCAAACTTTCTATGGTGAAACTTTGACACAGTTACCAGTGGCTGTTTGTGTGTGTGGTTATTATTGGTGTGTATGTCTTTTGTTAAATCAAACATTTACATCCTTGCACAAAGGATTTGGCATCTCCTCCTCAACATGACACAAACCGGCGGCCCTCTAATTAACTCCCTTGTGTTGATGCTGGGACATCACTGCTCTGACAGTTTCTCTGGTTGAGATTCACTGATGGGAAACTACAACTTCAATATAACCTGGAGGACACTCTAGTGAGTATGATGCATTCGGATGACTACATTCATTACATAAACCCTAATAGCGATGCGCTGATCCAAGCGTAATGCCAATCCGACAGTCTGGATTGGTGCATCCCTAAAACCCTAATACCCAACTACTTATTTCTGGCTTTAATATTAAAGTTCTTCTAACTATCTCCAGTCTAAAGATATATGTATGTATGTACGTACGCACGGAGATGTACATTTGAAATGTTTTGAATCCGCCAATTCCATTACATTGTATACAGGACTCAAATATTTAGAGAGGTCTTATACATTCTTCAACACTCAAGGGTAAAGAAAACTCACACATTCGTCTGTATGGAGGACTCTCGTTTACATACAGTAATGCAATCTCTAGCCTCTACCCTAACATCACTACTAAATGTCTAACTTAGGGTGACCATATTCTCAAACCAACAAACCGAGACCCTATATGTAGTCAAGTCAATTTTATTTGTATCGCCCAAAATCACAAATCACAAATTTGCCTCAGGGGGCTTTACAATCTGTACAGGATACGACACCCTCTGTCCTTTACAGTGCGACCGTCTCATCGGATAAGGAAAAACAAATCCAAAAAAAAACTTTTAACAGGGAAAAAAGAAAAAATGGAAGAAACCTCAGGAAGAGCAACAGTGGAGGGGTATTCCCTTCCAGGATGGACAGATGTGCAATAGATGTCGTGTGTACGGAGTAACAACGTAATGAAAATACAACATAGACAATCCATATGACAAAAATTAATACATATAATGTGAACATATGTGAGAGGGTGGATCCAGGAGGCTTTCAAGCTGCTTCCTGGCGTCGCCAAACAGATAGAGACAGAGCAACACGACCTCCTTTCCAAGCCAGATCATGAATGTGCACATTCATGCACATGCACACGCTAATATGCACGCGCCATAGGTGTTTTCATCAGAATAATATATTGTTGGAAATCAATTAACAACACAAAACAATGATACATGTTGTCCAGAAACCCTCACAGGTACTGCATTTAGCATATAAAATATGCTCAAGTCATAACATGACAAACTGCAGCCCAACAGGCAACAACAGCTGTCAGTGTGTCAGTGTGCTGACTTGACTTGACTTCCTCAAAACTGCATGTGATTATCATAAAGTGGGCATGTCTGTAAAGGGGAGACTCGTGGGTACCCAGAGAACCCATTTTCATTCAAATATCTTGAGGTCAGAGGTCAACAGATCCCTTTGAAAATGGCCATGACAGTTTTTCCTTGCTAAAACTTAGCGTAAGTTTGGAGCGTCATTTATTATGACATGGGCCAATGGACTCCTTAGGTTTTCTAGTTTCATATGATACCAGTATCTTCACTCTAGCTTTAAAACTGAGCCTGTTACAACCTCTGAAAGATCGATTGCGTTAATCCGTTAAAGAAATTAGTGGCGTTAAAACTAATTTGCGTTAACGCGTTATTATCGTATTAACTCTGACAGCCCTAAACATAATATAACATGTTAATTAGTGAAGAAAGCAAATCAGCGTCTTTCCCAAAAAGTTGAACCGTTCTTTTAACCCTGAGACGGGACATCATTGTGATAAAGACACTACCAGCAAGACCAACTGAGACAACGGTTATAGGGTGATCACTGAATAGACACTCTCTCACACACACACACACAAACACAGACTTACAAGTAGGTCGAGTTAGGACCAAAGGTAATGACTTGCATGGGCAGGTGGGCAGTGGAGCGTTGTGGAGTCTGCCCATCGGAGAGGCGAGGGCACGACACGCAACAGCATCCTGACAGACACGGTTTCACCAGGTCAGCAGAGAACTAAAAGAAGGGCTGCTGTAAACCTGGCTGAGCCTGAAGTCAAGGTGAGACGCTGATAAGTTGCTGATAACTTGTGCATAAAGTGCAGTATTTGACTGCCCTAGCACGTTGTGTTTTTCAACCTTTGAGAAGTGATTATAGGAGTTACTTTGGATGTCAAACTGAAAAGGTTAAAGACTCTGTGGAACAAAACCTGGAGCAATACCTCAAAGAGACAGAGGAGAGAAGGTAGAGGAGACAAATGATGAGGAAGACAGGCATCACACATGGGGACAATGACAGACAACTGCTTCCACAAAGCAGTGCAAAGTAATTAGAGGCACATGAATAAAAAACAAGTTTAAAAAGAAAAATGCATTCAGAGATTGACAGATGTGATAACGGAGTGTCCCCACATGACAAGAAATAGAGAGCAAAAGGCAGGAAATAGTGAAACAGACAAGTTATAATGTCAAACAGCTTTTGTGAACATCTGTCCCCTTTGGATAGTTAACATTCTTTTGAGTGCTGAATTCCTTTTAAGTAAAGTGAGGATATTTCCCCTCCAAAAAGTATGGTTACATTGGGAAAGTTACAAAAGTTAGAGTCTTAACTGTTGCCTCAAATATTTTTCTTCCCGAGCAAGATACAATCTTCCTGCCACAGTAAACGGCATGATCATTTATCCAAAGGATATCTTTGGAAAGAGACTTCCAGCAGTCAGGAATGAGTGATGATCTCCCAACCATTCTGAGACAAATCACATTTGATCCTTCTGGAGACATTTTCCTTCACTTATATGAAGAATATGTTTCCTCACTCCCAAAGTTAGAACACTTTTTTTTAAACTGAAAACACAAAACATTTTGTTATGCAACCAAAATACAGTTTCTTGTGCCTCAATCTGGAAAAATTCTGATAATTGTCCCTTCGCTAAACCCAGTTTACAATGATAACAGTGGTAAATTGTTCCACTCAAAGTTTGTAAAAAAAAATGTTTTAAACATTAGCTGTGTTTCCATTCAATTGTCAAGCGAATTTTAAGCAAACTTTTGAAATGCAAAAAAAGAAATGCAAGTTAGGTATGTCTCCATCAACTTGTTTAGAGCAAATAAACTATAGGCTACAGCGTAGTTTCGTCAGAGGTTGGCGCTATAGGCTACGTGGAGACTGTCCATTATTCCGAAACCCCAATAGTCCGAAAAATGTCTCTGACTATAAATCAGAAATTGTTTGTCCAATCATTAAAAAACTCACAGGATATGTTTCATAACAATGTTTAACCACATTGTGTGTAAAACTATTTTGAACTTGCTCAATAGGGGGCGCCACCTGTTCCAAACATGTGCATGGGCCTGGCCAAATTTGGCCATAAATCAATGACAATTTGTCCAGACAGCCCCAAACTTGGTGGATATCTTTAAGCTGCATGTTGAAACATGTCACCATAATGTTTTTGAAATTGACCAATATGGGGGGGGTGACTGCATTGCACAACAAGTGCGTGGGCCTGACCCAAATTGTGCTCTAAATCAATGATTCAATCATTACAACAAAAAAAAGATATTTATGTTGAACTAAGTTTTGTAAAATTATCTTAAAATTTGCCAATAGGGGGCGCCACAAAGTTAATCAAAATGGTCATTTCAGATAGCTAAAGATTTTTTTTAAAGAATGTACGTAAAATCATTCAAACTGTGGTGCGGTTGCTCATGGTGGATAAAATTAGCATCTGGGTCTATAGAAAGTTTGGATGTTTTCTCAGATGTGAGCAGAGAGCCGGAGAGCTCCAGGGAGCCGAGCCCGGCCCTGTATAGTTGACTTTACTGATGAGCTGAAACAAGTAGCCCTGAGCAACTAAGTGACAGCGCAGCGAACAAAAGATATGGAGGCACACAGAAAAAAAACAGAGCTGAGTCAAGAGAATAAGAGGAAGGGGACACAAACAGAATTAGATAGAGACACACAAAGAAACTGACCTGAGGGAGAGATACATAAATACATACATAAATAAATAAACACAGCCACATATTCAAACCTTTATGCTCTTAACTATCTCCATCTGTCTGTATGTATGCTTTTCACACATTTTTGGGGTCTGCTTTTCATTATTGCACATTTCTTTGTAATTTTGCTGCATCTCCTGTTGCTATTTGTCACACCTTTATGAGGCCCTGCTTTGCCACCTTTTCCATATTTCATACATTTCTGATTAACCATGTTGAAACTTATACTTGCATGTATTTCAAGATACACAAATTAGCTCCATTTTATAGTTTCGCAATCTTTTTCTTCGCCGTAGCTTATTTTGCTACTCGCTTCTGCAATGTGGCATTTTTCCCCCAACCGAGATCATGAAAGATTGATCTCATCGCAGGGAGACAGAGGGGCGGGAAAGGAAAAACAGAGAGAGAATTGGATAGCAGGGAGTATACAGGGCACTGAGCTGCAGTATCTCTCACTTTGTATTCTGCTGCTGTCAAGTGTTGTTGTTTTAATTGGAGCCAAACTCAGCTCAACACAGCAGTCAGATCCTCTCAACCTGACCCCGAAACAACACATACTCACCCAACACACACACAAACAGACACACATACACACATACACAGGGATACAGAGGCACACAGCGGTAGACATGGGCAGTTGAAAAACAGAGAATTGCAATGAGAATCAGGTTAACATTAATAGATACTGTAATACAGATTAAATGCAGTATTCAGTGCATAACTGGACTATAGTATGTTAATTTTGGGTAACACTTCATTTTACAGGTCCGCAAATTTCATGGTAATTCTGTGATAATTAGCAAGTAACCTATTTGAAATTTCTTTGGAATTACTGCCAAATTACCCCAATATTTACATCTAAATTTATAGAAAATTACTTGATTATAAACATGATTTAATAATTATATGCTAAAATAGCATATGATGGTTAAAATAGGGCTCTTAGGCTTGAGAAGCGGCTGTGCGCTGCTCTTCATCGGAGGTGGAAAACCAAAAGTAATAGAAGACACTTCTGATCAGACACAAACCTCACCATAGTGTGACTTATTGTCTACACAAATGTAACCCGGTAGCTTATGTCATGATTCAGGGAGTTTTTTTTAAAGAAATTTCAAAGAAGTTATTTGTTAATCATCATCTATTTATCAGCAGACATGGAAATAAAGCATATCATTTTCAAAAAACAGCTCAAACACCACCTGTTCACCAAGGCCTGTGATCTCAGCTGACTCTTCATACACATCACTCTTTTACTACTTAGCTACAGTTTCTTCTCTGTGTTTTTAATTAGTATGATTTTATATGCTCCCTTTGTAAAGCATCCTTGGGTTTCTGAAAGGCGCTATTTAAATCCAATTTATTATTATTATTATTATTATTATTATTATATCAAATTAACTTTGTATTCTTTTCCTGGAAATGTATGAAATAAATTGGCAGCTATTTATTACTGCTTATTGGGAAAAAGTGGAGGTAAATATTGGGGGTAACTTGGCAGTAATTCTAAAGAAATTTCAAATAGGTTACTTGCTAATTATCACCTAATTACCATGAAATCTGCAGACCTGTAAAATGAAGTGTTACCCAATTTTGTTTTGAGGCCTTAATGAGATACCAGCTGACAAGACGGTGGCTATATTTCACGGTGAGTAAATCATTACCTCCACTCCTCCTCTACTACTGTAAACCTCCAAGGTTTTAGCAGCAGCACTGATAATGATAATCTAAAATTAACCATGTTATTTTCTAGTTTTCAACACTGGAGTGCTAAAGTGCCAGAATATTCTGCATGATTACAATCTTTAATCCCTCCGCTATACGAGAGGGGATGGGATTCATTTAGCCTCTAAAACAATGTTGATTACGTGCTCGAGTGCCTCGGCATTATTGTTTCTATTTCAGCAATCACAAAGACACTTCGATTTAAACTCCAGTGAATGGGATCAAATTGTTCATTGTGGCACAGAAGGGGAGGCAGGCCGACTAGCTGCGAAGCAGAGTGTAATAAATTAATTCAGCTGCTCACAGGTGCCAAATGTATTGCCAAGTGTGGCTGATTAAAAGGTGGGACCTGCATGGGGAATCAGAACAATGGAGCTCTGTAAATCTTAATGTAAATCTAATGTGACGTTAAATAAAAGAGACACTTTGAATGGAAAACGTGTGGAAGAAATGTGAAAGTTGGCGTATTACGGGCACATGCGTGACTACAGAAATTGAACTCTTAACTAGAGTTCTGTAATCTTCCCATGTTCAACTGTCATTTGGTTGAGATGTGCAATGCTTTCCAAGTCATTCAGCTTCTGTGTATCCCCATCTAAGTTACTGATATCTTACATTTCTCACAGTGTTTGCCTTGTGCCAACTCAGTGGAAACCAGCAGAAGTGAAACATTTTCCAGGTGACAAAAAATGAGAGTGAAGAAAACTGAAGAAAACAACACAATATGATTTTTGAAGGTTCAGCTTTTGATTGTGAGAGGTAGACACCAACGGCAGGTGTGTTCACAGTTACTGAGAGCTGAATTGTTTTCTGAAAACAAAAAGACACCACCACAAATGCAAGTTGCATTGTGTCAATAGACCCTTTTCACAGCAGCCATTTGGACATGTCATTGCAGGCTAAACACAGGGATAATTAATATCTGCTGGTTTACATCCCTTTGCCAAAAAGACAAGAATCAACTGCAAGGTGTTGTTAACCTTGGCTCTAAAATATTGGCAAAACACAAAAAAACATTGTACAGCTAAAAACTGAGCAAGTCCCGAACAACCCCACACATGTCCTCTATGACTTTAAGTTGCTGCCATCAGAAATGCGTTTTAGATTGCCTTTAAGTAAATCTAGTAGAAGGAAGAAAAACCAGGAAGGCAGTTAAAACAGGCAATCCTATCCAAAGGGGTTAGGCATGGCATACGAATCATCAGTCCGTAGATCAGACAGAAGGTCAGACAGGTAATACTGTATCAGTGTCTGGAAAGCAATGCCATGAAGCAACAAGACAATCTGGTAACTGACTGGAGAAGTATAGTGCAGGGCTGATGAGGGAAAGTGGGAACAGATGAGCAGGGGGGCGGTGCGGACAGGTAGAGAATGGCAATGATGGAGCTGTAGGGAGGGACAGAAAGGCATAATGTGACATTTGAATTCTGCACAATGAAAGACAAGGTTGGCAAAGTACTGTATTGTGTATGGTAACGGTAGGCAGCAGCTGAACAAATAATCTTTCCTCATCTTTTAGCCTAAAGCTAGGGGTGTAACGATACGTTTTTACAACGATACGTTTTTACAACGATACGTAACACTCTCCATGGTTCCAATACGATTCAAGGACGATATTTGGCTCATCTAGAGCGATACGATACAATGCAATTCAATGATTTGAAATCGATACAGTAACTGTTTTTTATGCCAAAAATTCAATCAGTGTGAAATAAATAGCTGATACTGGACAGTGCAGGTCAGAACAATTACACAATTAAACAACAATTAATGGCAAATACATACACCTTTTATTTGAAAATAACAAAAAGTGCAAGTTCAGGACCCGCTGCTTGAGTTGTCAAGATACAAGGCAGTGCAATATTTAACAAAAAATATAATAAACCAACTTCTATTCAAGTTAAATGAACAGTAATTTAACCTGCTGCTTCTGTCCTCATTTTCAATATAAACGGTAGAGCAATAATTCAGTGATCAACCGCTGTTAGTGATCAAAAAGCTTGGGACAGAATTATTCCTATACAAATGCTGTTTAAATTAATTTGTTAATTTGTTGTATTATTTGGGGTCTTTTCATACATGAAAACATAGGGAAAAACATTTTAAAACTATGTTAGACTAACGTTAGTTGAGTTTTCTGTTTGTTTTTTTACTTTCTTTACTAATAAAAGTGCTAAAAAATACATCCATATAACGTTTGTCGTGCCTAAATACAAGATGCAATTACAAATACAAGATACAAGAAGAAATACAAGATTCTTAGTATCGTTGGAATAGATTACTTACCTTGCAAATCAATTTTAGATCGATATACGTCCCTCGTGAAGGACGACTTGCCGAGTACCTATCGATGTAGTTGGATTGTAGGAACATAAATCGATACATCGATGTAGTAGATGAATCGTTACACCCCTACCTAAAACCAATTCATTTTCACCTTGAGTACAACTAGAATTAGGAGGCCTCAGCAAACATAGCTCAACCCAACAGTCAGCCTGAAAGGACATCTAATCAGCCAGAGTAATCGAAGACATCTGTGGGTGTGTGGGTCCTTGAGTGTTTCTCCAATAATGTTGGTCTGAACTTGACATGTTATGGATTTGAACATCCGATCGTTCTGTACATACCCTGTTTGTTTTTTTTGATACCATGTACCATTTGTTCCGACAATTGTTTAGCTCTTTACTATAAAAGAGCTGCTTGACTGCATCCCGATGGGAGACGGGTTAGTTATTGTGGAAAGGGAACATAAAAGCTTCACATGAAGCAGATTAATGGTGGCAATTGAGTGGAAAAATTGCAGCTCCTGCAATGGTGAGAAACTGTAGTGGTGCAGAGGTAGATTAGTTCAACGCGACACTGAGAGAGTAGTGATGGAGAGTGACAGGATTCAATCATAATCACTGAGGGATTACCCACTAATGATTTGTGCTGCATTTAGTAGCTCTGTGGGTTAGACCAAAATAAGAGTGTTGTATGTTTGTTCACACTGAAAAAGAGAGAACGTAGGACAAATTCAGCCAATTTGAGCTAATGTTTCCATTTCCAGTTTTCTGTCTGTGTGAACTTTAATCACCTGTGAGGCCGTTGAGGCATCTGCAGTTAAGCAACGATGCCATTACATTCACAAAAAAACGGAGCTCATTCTACTTATTTCTTATTCTTTTAATTACTTTAGATGGAGTAGATAGTCTATTCAGGTAATTACACAAATGCAAGATTTTTAATTTCACCCCAGTGCCTTTGAGGTTGTAAGATTTTCTTTCTCCTTAAGGCAACTGTTGATTGGAGAATTCAGTAATCTGAACAAAGTAGATGACAACCTGCGGGTCTGAAAAGTGAAGCCAATGCGGTAGTGCCTTAAACTTGCATTGTTTCTAACAGCCAGCAGGGGGCGACTCCTCTGGTTTCAAAAAGAAGTCTGATTGTATAGAAGTCTATGAGAAAATGACCCTACTTCTCACTTGATTTATTACCTCAGTAAACATTGTAAACATGAGTTTATGGTCTCAATCTCTAGTTTCAAGTCTTCTTCAATACAGCATGATGTTCATTTAGTAAATTATGGTCCCATTTAGAGTCAAACAGACCATAAAGCAGGGTGTGCTTTAGGGTGTGGGTACTTTATGATTGACAGGCTGCTACCACGGCGATGTCCGGTCTGTGTGTTGTCCGTGTTTTTGTCTTACAACTTTAACCCTTTCACAGTGTGTTTTCAGTTCATGAAAATTAATTGTAACATTTTGTTCACCTAAAAATGTCTTATTCAGTGAATGTACTCCACCCCCTCGTGTCACTTCTGGTTGCAAAAAACCAAGATGGCGACGGCCAAAAACCAAGATGGTGACAGCCAAAATGCCAAACTCAAGGCTACAAAGCAGCAATCCACAACAAGGGCTACAATTCAGCCAAAGATTTGCTTGTCCAGTTCAGAAACAACTCTTCACTGATAAAAGACAGTCTACACCCATGCTCTCCAGTGGCTCTGTGACATTGTATACTTAGGGACACCAATGCTTTAATGCTAACTTTAGAATGCTAACTTTAGTATGCTAACGTGCTCACAATGACAATGCTAAAATGCTGCTGTTTAGCAGGACTAATGTCAATCAATTGCTATGAATGTTAGTAGTTTTGCAGGTATTTGCCATGGGCAACAGGGATAGGACCCATCCATCCATTATCTGTACAGGTCGCCAGACTATCACAGGGCTGACACATAGAGACAGACAACCATTCATGCTCACATTCACACCTATAGGCTGCGGGCAATTTAGAGTCAACAATTGACCTAACCTGCATGTCTTTGGACTGTGGGAGGAAGCCAGAGAACCCGGAGAAAACCCACGCTAACATGGGGAGAACATGCAAACTCCACAAAGAAGGGCCCCGAGCCGGATTCGAACCTACGGTCCTCTTACTGTGAGGCGACAGTGCTAACCCACAACATCCGTAAGGATGTGAAGGAAGATGGTGCTGCAGGAGCAGAACATGTTTAAGAAACGCTCCCGGCAGACACTCACTGATTAATCGTGGTAGATTTCAGGTCAGTGGGACTACTGACAGACAGATTGGCCTGCTACCTGATGACTGACCGGTTTACTCACTGGGAGTGGTGCCACTTTACTTCCAAAGAGTTAATTTAAAAGAGCACACAAACACACACTACATTTAATTTTCAGCTTTGCACAATCCCCCTTACTCTGTATCCACGATAAGACCTCCATCATTACACACACACACACACACACACACACACACACACACACACACACACACACACACACACACACACACACGATCAAGCCAGAGTAATTATGGATGTGTCCAATCACCATGAATTTCCTTAAGTTTAATTAATTTTGTGCAGTAGGTCTTGGCTCTATCTATCCATCAGGTTTTATGTGCTGTCTGCCGCCCACCTCTCCATCTCCCATCATTTCCCCTTTAAAGCAGATGTATTGATCGGGGCTTGTCGTCGTTTTATGAAGTAGTCCGGAGTGCTTTTCTCTATTTTTCTTTCCTTTATATCCCTGTGGTTCTGGCGCTGAAAGCAAGTGGAATTTGATTTGTCACTGCGGTAATAAAAACGGCGGTCCCTTGACATAAACTGTAAAATTTGGCCTTAAATAACATTTGTGTTTTGACAGAGAGCTAGTAAAGATATTAAGCATTTAAGAATCAGATCATTTACTTATTTTTTATTTATTTCTTTACTTCTGATAAATGAGGTCAACAAAAGAAGTTGAGTAATGATCTATGGACAGTAGAGGTATTTTTTAATTTCCTTTGTTATACTGGCTGTGACAATCGAGACAGGGTGTGCTGTTACAGAGGGAAAGGGCGGGGAATTAGTGGCACAAACCGATAGATTTCCCGCCAGATTAGAGGGGGAGGGACTGAGAGTGAGATTCAGATAGATGGATGGAGTAGGGGAGTGCTCTTCCTCAGGAGGCCTGCAGTTTAATTGAGTTTATGAAGCAGTGGACGGAGCAGATTGATGGGGGATATCCATCTAATAGCACCATGATGTCTGTGGACTCTCTTCTTTCTCGCTCTGCATCTTTCACCTGATCCTTTTCTCCCTTTTCCCCTTTCTCTTCCTCTATTCATCTCACTTACTGTCCCACTTCTCTCCGTCTCCCTCCCTCCTTCTTTCTTTGTGTTTTTTGCCTCGTTTCAAGATCCAACTTTCTTCTGCCCTCCCTCCACTCTCACACACTCTTCAGTACTGTATTGCC
>CAKAOI010004055.1:21972-34819 GCA_916701655.1 Sebastiscus albofasciatus | reverse complement strand
TCTGTGGTGCTGGTGCTGGCCCTCCTCCATTCATGGCCCACTCGGGCTTACACCACAGTGGATGTGTGGCAGCGGCCAATTGTGGAGAGGCATCTTGAGGAGAGACTCCCAGAACTAGACCACCGATTAGGCAACATCCCCTTTCACGTGAGAGACAGTGTGGCAAGGTAATTCATTTTTTAACCTGTTAATTTATTCCATCTATAAACTCTTCAGCACAACAGAGCTGCAGCTAAAACCTGATTTCCTCACATGCATATGTCTCCGATGATCCATCCAGCTTGTTGGCACGTAATGGATGCGTGTGTGAGGGTGAGAGTGGAGGAGTGAACCTGCCCTTCGCCCAACTCTTGTTCCCGCGGGTGTCAGCTCACCCGCTGCACACCGCCTTCGAGGCCTCCGAGCTGGAAGAAATGAAGAAGAGACGGGCCAAAGAGTACCAGAGTTTCCAGAAGAGGTGAGCAGCAGCGCCGTAAAAAAGAGATGTCAAGTATCGTTGAAGAGCAGGATGCACTTCCAATATGGTGCCCTCTAGGGTGCCCTTCCAGTGGAGAAATCATGATAAAGTGTCCTCTAGAGTGCCTTTCCAGTGGAGAAAACATGATAAAGTGCCCTCTCTGGTGCCCTTCCAGTAAAGAAAACATGATAAAGCACACTCTAGGGTGCCCTTCCAGTAAAGAAAACATGATAAAGTGCCCTCTCTGGTGCCCTTCCATAGGAAAAACATGATAAAGCGCTCTCTAGGGTGCCCTTCCAGTGGAGAAAACATGATAAAGTGCCCTCTAGAGTGCCCTTCCAGTGGAGAAAACATGATAAAGTGCCCTCTAGATTTCCCTTCCAGTAAAGAAAACATGATAAAGTGCCGTGTAGGTTGCTTTTAAATGGAGAAATCATGATAAAGTGCCCTCTAGATTTCCCTTCCAGTAAAGAAAACATGCTAAAGTGCTCTCTAGGGTGCCCTTCCAGTGGAGAAAACATGATAAAGTGCCGTGTAGGTTGCTTTTAAATGGAGAAATCATGATAAAGTGTCCTCTAGATTTCCCTTCCAGTGGAGAAAACATGATAAAGTGCCCTGTAGGTTGCTTTTAAATGGAGAAAACATGATAAAGTGCACACACAAGAACACAACAGCAATTAACAGATCAAAATTGAAAAATCACATTACTCCTCTTCTTTCTTCCCTTGACTAGCTCCCTTGATACCTAAAATATTTTTTTCAGCCAAGAACAAAGTCACAGGGTGACAAGGTGTTTTATTTATAGCTGCTACAGAACTATCTCTGCTGTTTGTGTTTTAAAAGAGCAAAAAAACATCCTCCCTGGATTTAAGTGTATTTGTCTTCCTGTCTATGCTTGTGGATGCATGTCGTGTGTAGGTTGCAGTATGCATCTTCCTGATGTGGATCTTTTCCCCCCTTCAGGTTACAGACAACTGCAGATCTTCTCATCATTGCAGAGGCTAACAATCCCTTACAGTATCCAACACAGGGGGTGGAGGTACGACCCATGAGAACAATCATCATCCCAGGTGAGACCTCAGATAGAGTCAAGACTTATTTGTTAAATTAGATTGCTGTCCAACAATTGGTAGCACAGTGTTTCTGTATCAGATGAGATTATTGAATTTATTTAATTTAATTGTCCGGTGTACGAAAAGCACACTGGATTTCACTTATCTGCATGACATAATGAGCAAATAATCAGGAAACAGAGAGCAAATACCAACAAAAATGTCAGTGGGTAATGTAAAAATAGCAGACTGTCCGAAGGAAAGGTTAGTAGCATGCTAACTCTTTAGAAAGTACATACTTATTTTAATGTCTGCTGACAGGAAGTGGATTAAATTTGTCCCAATGTGCTGTGGTAACTCAGTCTGTCATTATTATGCTTTCAGGCTTGGCCTTACACGACCTTCCCAGAGACCACTACTCAGTAAGTCTTTCAGTCTTTTACTTTTACATATTTTATTTATCTGCTGTGCTTTTATCCCTACATTTTCTTTCCATCTCGCTGCAGGTAAACATCACTGCCACGATGGGAACGCTGAACGTGGCAGCAGAGGCGGATGGGGTGAAAATCAAAGGTGATGGCGAGATGCACATGACTCTGTCGAGCAGCCTCCTGCCGAACCTGAACCGACAGCTGCAGTTTGTCACCTACACGAACACGCTGTTCCACCCCAGCACAGCCGACACAGGTGAGGCCTCAAACTAAAATCAACTTTTCTTTGTCTCATTATCTCTCTGGACTTTCTTATTCTTCATTTTTAAACTGTTATAGGGGACCAGTGGTCGACCTCCGGGTCTGAGAAGTGAAGCTAACGCTGAAGTGCCTTAAACTTGCGTTCTTTCTAACAGCCAGCAGGGGGCGACTCCTCTGGTTGCAAAAAGAAGTCTGATTGTATAGAAGTCTATGAGAAAATGAGCCTACTTCTCACTTGATTTATTACCTCAGTAAACATTGTAAACATGAGTTTATGGTCTCAATCACTAGTTTCAAGTCTTCTTCAATACAGCATGATGTTCATTTAGTAAATTATGATCCCATTTAGAGTCACATAGACCATAAAGCAGGGGATGCTTTAGGGCGTGGCTACCTTGTAACTGACAGGTCGCCACCACGGAGTTGTCTGGTCTGGGAGTTGTCGTTGTTTCCATTTTACAACTTTAATCCTTTCACACTGTGTTTTCAGTTCATGAAAGTTAATTATAACTTTTTTGGTTCCCTAAAAATGTCTTATTGCAACAGCGTTCAATTGTTCTTAGCTTCCCCCTCTCGTGTCACTTCTGGTTGCAAAAGACCAAGATAGCGACGGCCAAAATGCCAAACTCAAGCTTCAAAACGGCTGTTCACAAACCAATGGGTGACATCACAGGGACTACGTCCAATATACAGTCTATGTGGAGGACTCTGGAGAAAAACCTTATCGTACCCAACCCATTTTCAGTGTTTTTTTTCATATAATCAAGTGCTATGTGCGCTGTGATTAGATGGAAACATGCTTATTCACTTTCTGGCAGACTTAGATGAGAAAGTTGAAACCATTTTCATGTCCGAATAGTAAATATAAAGCTACAGCCAGCAGCTGGTTAGCTTAGCTTAGCTTAGCATAAAGACTGTAAACGGGGAAACAACTAGCCTGGCTCTGTCCAAAGATAACAAAATCCACCTTCCAGCACATCTAAAGCTCACTACTTAACGTATTGTATCTTGTTTATATATCTTTTTTTATAATCTTTGCTATAATCCTCCAGACAGCTGAGAAAACATTTGTGGTTTTATGGGGTGTGTCAGTTATGTGTAGCTGGCGGGCAACCAGTGGAGACTCCAGGAAGTCGCTGAAGAAAATGTTGCTTTTACACTTCAGTTTTCAAGCAGATTAAACAAGTTATAGGCTAACATGCTTTTTTTTTTAATTGGAGGTGTATTTTGCTACCTTCGGACAGAGCCAGTCTAGCTGTTTCTCGTCTTTAAACTGAGCTAAGTTGCTAGCTGTAGCCTCATTACAGACATGTACATGTTTTCTCTGACTCATAAATCCACTTCCTTTGTTCCCATTGTCAGATTGTCATTGTGTGCTGTGTCATTTATTAATCCCTGTCATAAATCTGCATGATAGCTTCCTGATTGGACTCTTGCCACCTGTCAACTCTATCATCCTTCATTAAATAACTGAAATGTTCCTGCTTCCTCAACTGCATTTGTTTTTGTTTCTGTTCCTGCTCCGTGACTTACATTTTCTCATCTAACTCTCTGCCAGAAAGTGAATCAGCATATTTCCCAAAATGTCAAACTTCAAAGGGACTGTTCGTAACTTCTTACAAGTATAAATCTACTAGGTCGGTTTCCCATACGCGCGCTCGCATGTGTAGCTACGCTGTTCCGACTCTCTGTGGACGCGTACCATCAGACTCCAACACAAACTACACACAAGCACCAGAACCTCAAAGTTATATCTAGTGAAGCCCGTCTTGCAAAACAGTGTCGGCGGCGGTCGAAGTACGCGGGGGAGACCGTATCGTTGGTCTCCAGGACCGGAGTCTCTGCTGTACTCTGCTCCTCTCACTCAACGCGCTCGTTCTCGCTCCACCTCACGTGCATGTGCGCACACTGCACACTGCAGAAGACTTCGTAGCTCTGAGAATATCTAGTGAATGTACAGTGGACGTTTGTGCAGAAATAAATGCTGCAGCTCCTCCAGACCAACAGAGGTTTCCTGTGTCTTGTGAAGTGACGGGGCTCTGCAGGGAGAAACGTTATCGTCTCCGACCGGGTGCCGGAGTCTCCCCTGCGGTCGGAGACGATAACGTTTCTCTTCCTGCAGGAAGAGTCAACTCTAGGATCAGCAGTGATTCATGGAGAGACCTTCGTCTGGTCAGCTAACATTACTGCCAAGCAGGTGAAATATAGAGTGATACTGTGGTTTTAGCTGACGTGTGTCGCCTTACTGTTTTGAGCGATGCTCGTTCATGTCTATTTAGAGCGAGCAAGCGCGAGCCCGACGCTGACTTTCATTGACTTAACAGCCACAGGTGTTGCTGTTAACAAGCATTTCTGAAAGTTATAAACAGTCCCTTTAAATATTTAACTTAACTATCTATCTTGAACTTCTATCTCTGGTATTTTGTTGTTCTGGTCTTCTTCTTTTTTTCCTTTTCATGGCACCACACATGCTGTCAGGCACCACATAGAAATAACAATGCAGACAGGAGGAAATGTTTGCAGAGATTTATTTCTTTTTGTTGATCTAGGCAATCAGTCAGGAGGTAGTCTATTTACACAGCCTGTTTGTTTTGCTTCAATAGATAAGGACAAAGCCTGAGGATCAGAGATCACAATTACCTGTGAATTATCTGTCAATCTGTCACCATCACGTGACAGGAGTTGACTTTAGTGTTAGTCTTTTGTGGATAGTACAGATGACAGTCAGTACTTGTAGATGCTTTACATCAACAGCTGTGGAGCCATCAGTTAGATCCTATTGCACCAACCAAATGTATTAAAAGTAGTTTTTGTTGTGTCTTTTAGTGCAGTTTGAGACAGAGGGGCATCAAGCCAGCTTCAGTATCAAGATTCGTCACGGTGTAACACCCAAACTGTACAACACAGGATCCAACGGAGGTGAAACACTATTATCAATTATATTTATGAAATATCATCATTTGCTAAAGAGAAAAAAGTAAACTTTCCTCTAATGGATGTTCGATCTTCCTTCTCTGCAGAGTACAACGTCAGTGCCCTCGTTACCATAGCTACGAAGACTTTCCTGCGTTATGATAAGCTCCAAGATCTTATCGACAGCGTGAGGAGATACTATCCCACCATCACCATAGTGATCGCTGATGACAGCGAAAACCCCAAGACCATTTCTGGGCCTTTCATCGAACATTACATCATGCCTTTTGGAAAGGTAGGGGAAGTGAGAGACACACACTAACGTCTTTTAATTCCACATCTTTGGTATTCAAGCTCTGCGTCGTGTGTCACAGGGTTGGTTTGCTGGACGAAACCTGGCCGTCTCTCAGGTGACCACGAAGTACGTGCTGTGGGTGGACGACGACTTCATCTTCACAGCCAACACCAAGCTGGAGAAGCTGGTGGATGTTTTAGAGAGAACCACTCTGGATCTGGTGAGGGAGAAACCATTTGTTTTAAATGACAGCGAGGTGTTTCCGCTGTCGTTGACGGTCAATGTGTGTGTGTGTCCAGGTGGGTGGTGCTGTGCGGGAGGCCACAGGTTACACCGCCACCTACAGACAGACCATCTCCATTGAGTCAGGGGAGGAGGACGGCGACTGTTTACACATGAGGAGAGGATTCCATCACGTCATCCAAGGCTTCCCCAACTGTGTTGTGACTGACGGGGTCATCAACTTCTTCCTGGCTCGCACCGACAAAGTCCAGCAGGTCGGCTTTGACCCGCGCCTCGCCAGGGTCGCTCACCTTGGTGAGTATAGTGTAATAATTATTTTCATATCAAACATACAGTTAAAGGGATTGTTAAAGTGGCCGCTGCCTCTCCTCCTCTGCCTGCCTTCACTCAGACAGCGAGCATGTTCTTGCTCAGCTCGCTCCACCTCTAGACGTGAACGCGTGCTCACTCCACACTGCAGAAGAGTTAGTAGCTCTGAGAATATGTAGTGAATGTACAGTGGACGTTTGTGTAGAAATAACTGCTGCAGCTCCTCCAGACCAACAGAGGTTTCCTGTGTCTTGTGAAGTGCTCTCTCCGGCTGCGGGCGGAGAGAGCAGGGCCCCGCTGCATCAGCCTGCGCTGAGGCAGGAAAAGCCAACACTAAGATCAGATCTAAATCATGTTCATGGAGAGACCTTGGTCTGGTCAGCTAACATTACAGCCAAGCAGCTGAAATATAGAGTGATATTGTGGTTTTAGCTGACGTGTGTCTCCTCACTGTTTTGAGCGATGCTCGTCCATGTCTATTTAGAGCGAGCAAGCGCGAGCTCGACGCTGACTTTCGTTGATTTCACGGCCACAGGTGTCGCTGTTAAGAAGCAATTCTGAAAGTTACAAATAGTCCCTTTAAGAGCACCAATTTTAGAAAAGCACCAAACTTATTAAAAAAAAAAAAAAAAGAATATAAATTTCAGATAGAGCTCGAGCAGCAGGGTATGGAGAACATATTAATGTGTTGAGTGTAAGACTGAAGTTAAAGAAAGAAGCAGTAGCTGTGTATGTAAAATACATTTCATACTGGGACTTTGTACTAAGAGGAAATTAAACAAGATGTGAAATCATGGATGTTTGTCAGCCTCCACAGGTCTGGAAAGCTACTGCAGATTAAAGTTACAGTAACAACAAGTGTGTAAAACACATTTCTGTTTTGTTGTGTTGCTTTCATATTCCCAGCTGTTTGCAGATCCCTGAATTATTCTGTGAATTTATGTTGAGGCCATAGTTTCCTTCAAAAACATATCGAAAAAAAAAATAACATCAAGCAAATTAATCATGCAAACCAACATATTTATTTCATAATATGATTTTTATTGTTTCCTTCACAGACAGAAAAAAAGGCAGTCGAGTATGTTCAGAAGAATATTCACAAAAAATATACATAAATAAATAAAATTAAATAAATAAATACTAAAAACACAAAAACAGCAGGGACAAACAAACTGCAAATTTGGAAAGCTACATTAACGTTAAAAAATAGAAATACAACAGAAGAGACGCAAACTAATCTAAAAATTAATCTTTGATTATATTAAATTTAGTTGATTATTCGGGGTGTACCTACTGAATACTCAAAACCCAGTTAGAAAGTGGTATGAAATTAGGGCACACTTAATGTTTACTTGGCCCATACGAGAGTTAAAGAGAAATAAACAACGTTTTCCATCAGAGGGATGGTCCGCAGTACGCTACACCGATGGAAATCCATTAGACTCAGCTGTGTAATCATCAACCCACGCTTTACAATGAAGTGTTTTAGTCATTTATGTTTTAAAGATTCATATCTCATTATTGAGATAGTATCATATACCAAGATAATTGTTGCAAAGAAATTATACTGTGAAATTTTCTAATCAGCTCAAATGGACTCATCATTGCTCTGCTATAATTAAATTAAATGCACGTATTAAATATAATGTATTTCAATTTCAGGTTAGTACCCCAATATCCATTTTCCCACTTCTCCCCCATTAGCTTTCAGGTTGTTAAAATCCACTTATTTCCCCCCATCTTCATGTTTTTATGGCTGTAATATCACATCAAATGGAAATATTCTAGATGTCTTGTACACTTTTTTAATTTCATATTCAAATCTGGTATGTTTGGAAACTTTCCTCATGAAACTTTTACAGTTTATTTATGTATTTATTTACCAGGGACAGTGCACATTAATCAACATTTCAGTTTCTACCTCAATGTAAATATGCCAGAGTTAGCTAGAGAGCTCGTTTTCATCTGTAGCCTTTGGGCAGGTTATTACAAATTATAAATATTATCAAAACAATGCTTCAGCAGGTACTACAGTACAACACAGTACAGCACAATACAATACGATATGATACAACACCATAAATACATTACAAAACTAGCAGATATGTAAAACTATTTTAATGACTGGTCCACTGAGAGAGGATTAAGAAGTCAATCAAATTAATTTTAGATTAAAATACGTATTGAATGTATTTGAATAATTTAGTTTGCGTCTGTTTTGCAGAGTTTTTCATCGACGGCCTGGGATCTCTCCATGTGGGCTCTTGTGATGATGTCATCGTCAACCATGCCACCAAAATCAAACTCCCCTGGGTCAGCCAGTCAGAGAGCGACAAGACGTACGCCAAGTTCCGCTACCCGCCGGCCTCCTCCGACGCCACACACACGAAAAACGGCCTCCTGTTCTTCAAGAACCGATTCCAGTGTTTGACTCATAATTAGCTCCTCTCCTCTTGATCCTGAGGGTTCCTCTGCTCCTCCTGAGTTGCCAAAGAAGTTCTCTTCCACCACGTCCCGTCAGATAAGATCTCACACACACACTTTGGTTGGCCTTTTCTTGAAAACGAGAGGTTTCAGGCGCCATCGGAGCAGCTTTAGCATGTTTATTCTGTCAGTGCTAACAAGTCCTCACACACAGTAAATAACCTGAAGCCAGATATGAAAGCCCAGGCTCTCTTAGCAGAGAATCAGCTGTAGTAAAAAAGATATCATTGTTTACGCAGACCCAATTAAAGCTTCAGTAGGCAACAATTTTTTGGCATCATTGGGCAAAAATTCCATAATAACCTTTCAGCATATTGTAATTCAAGTGTTCTCCCGTGACGGGAGACTTTGGCCAATCACAGGTCATTTCAGAGAGAGAGGGTTCCTATTGGCTGTGCTCCGGCTGGTGGGCGGTGCTTGGTATTTCCTCAACTGATCTCAACATGGCTGCTGGGTCACAAACTTTCTCATTTTACAGCTAAACAGTGCACTACAAGATGTTTCTGAAAACATTTGAGGTGAGAAATAGGCATTACAGTAACAGAATATTGATTCACATTTGATCAGCGCTGCCTAGTTTGACCGTTTGATCGGAGTTTGCGAGTGATTGACAGCTGCTCAGAGACGGCAGGCTCCGGCTCGGCTCTGATTGGTTGTTTGTGAAATCTTGTAGATGCCATTAGGAGCATTTATAAAAATAACTTTTTTTAATCATATTTGCTCCAATCTCGCCTACATCAGCATTAAATCCCAGCATCATCTTGATTCATTCAAATCATATCTGGCTTTACATCCTCGAGTTGATACAGATACCCAACAGGTAGCAGCTTCACAGTCTGAGTCACTTCATTGTCATTCTAAGCTAATGTGAGCAGAGGTACATGTGTCCTCCTTCAATTTGCACTATCCAAAAAAGAAAAAGGACTAAGCTTGGAAAAGCAATAGTGGTGCCTGAGGAAGAGGACACTTCCCAGAAGGTGACAATCCTGTAGACACACAGCATACTGTAGGAATCCTTTCCACCAACGCCACATGAAGAAGACATTCAGATTAACTTTCCCACCTGGGGTTCCTGCGCTCGGGGACTGACCGACTGGTCGTGCCAAAGGTTTGGCAGCTGGCTTTTAATCTCTTTGTGTTATGGTTTTGCTACCACCTCATTACCCAGAATCCTTTGTGAGCGATCAATCACGTCTGAGGAGGAGAAACTTTCGTTCCCATCACACGCTGATGAATGACAGTGAGAGTGATTGCATCTTTACATGCTGCCTAAAAGAAAAAGTTGAATGAACCAAAGTGCATGTTTATTTTTCCTCATTATGAGAGAAGACGGGGGGAAACAACGAGCACATTGAGACAGGATCGATGATGAATTAACATCTTGAAAGACAGAATGAGTCGTCAGAGCGTGAGAAGAAAACTGAGTCAGACAAAGTCAATGAGACGAGGTGACACAAGGTGAGACGAAATGAAATGAGGCGAGACGAGAAGAGACGAGGCGAGACGAGACGAGGCGAGACGTGAAGCAGAGGCTTGAAAATCCTGTTTTTATATCAACTTCTTGTATGTCAAAGACACACACGCCTGAAGTGATGACGTTGTTGTTTTATACCATGGCCTTTAGACAACGCCCTTGTGTCACTCTATTGTTTCCCTAATAAGTCCAATTAGTTCAAGTTATTTGTTTAGCAAAGAGGTGCCAGTGATTTATCAGCTGATGTTTTTTTTGTTTTGTTTTTAAATCTCAAGAAGAATATTTTAAAACTATTTTGTGTGATGTTTCTGTCTGTTATGGATTTTTCTTTTGTGACGTTAGCTGAGTCAGATTAATGAAACTTCATCAGTGACAGTATTATGAAAGGCTTTTGTGTAATTGTGTGTTCAGAAATTTGTCTCATCTTAGGATTTGTAACCGTCGACAGATCTATAGCTGAGCTGAAAACCTTTTTTTTTTTTTTTTTTTTTTTACAGTGATATTTATTGTGTTAAAAGAGAAGTTAACTTGCCTGCTTCACCCACTGGTGTGAGTCGTCTGGTCACGGCATTATGAGCATTTCTTTACTTATTTCAAATGTTGACATATTAAAATGTCTGTGGAAACGCCTCTCTTTCA
The DNA here is from genome assembly GCA_916701655.1 of Sebastiscus albofasciatus. Lineage (NCBI taxonomy): Eukaryota > Metazoa > Chordata > Actinopteri > Perciformes > Sebastidae > Sebastiscus > Sebastiscus albofasciatus. Next base: position 24,261 of record CAKAOI010004055.1, on the reverse strand, counting down.
TCGCCCTCATTGAAAGTCACAGTCTACATTATAAGTCTCCTTCAAGGCATCCCTATCCAGCTCCAAAAGTGTGAGACACTTATTATAAAACAAAAATCTATTTAACCTTTTTAATAGCCATTTCATTGCAGTGAGACCATTTTTTGAAACTTGACCTCACTGTATAAAATGATGTTGTGACCTCTAGGATAATCACAGCCTCATGAAACTTTACAGCCACAAACTACAGACCTAGAGCATTCAGAGGATGGATGGTTTTCCTATGTAGATTGGCAATAAGGGGGTTTCTGAGCAGTTTTCAGAACAGAAGTGCTCGCCATCCAATCGCAGAAAAATGAAATTCTTGCAGAAATCTCCAAATGTCAAACATTTTTGATACCAAATCACAGCATGGCTTTTTCTATGGTGTTCCTCAACGTCTTGGTGTCTTAATGTGGTATTCTGGAGGGATTATTGATCATTTTTTATGAATATTCGAGTGGAAAAATTTGGTTAAATTTATCACAGAATCTGTGTAACAAATGGTATCAACCCAAAAAATGCTGCAAGAACTTGTGAGACATAATAGATCATGGGAATGACCATCATAAACTTATATCATGCTGCTCTAAGACCTAATACACTTTCACAATTTATTTGAATTAATTAATTATTCATGTTTATTTCTAGAACAACTTGACACGCAGTGCTGAGCTGAATCTCAAATTAATCTTCAGGTTCCCAGCTTTCAGATGATGTACACCACTTCTATGTGACATCTACTGTTGAGCTGCTATCTGCCCCTAAAGACCCCCTATACCTCCCTTAAAAAAGCCAACAACGGGTCCATGAAAAAGAGGGGTGGAGTGGAACCAAGTGACGGTTATTGTTGCTGTGAGACAACAGCTGTAACCACTGAGCCACCTTGATACACTGAATAATATTTAAAAAGCATTCAAAGAATACCAGACTTTAAGAAAATATAAATTACAACATATTTGTGTTCATGTTGCGCGGTGCACAGAAGGCATGTTGTGTGTTTAACAGAGCAGACACGTTGTAGAAGATGTAAGAGGATTTGTTAATGAATGCCGTGTGCATGTAGAGTAAATACATATAGTGTGAGTTCCTGACCACACTAAAGTGCAGTGTAAATAGACAGTGTGTCTTCAGGACATGATTCGTCATACTGTACAATCACATGTCTCTTGACACAATGATGCTCTGTGTGCTGTAGGGAAGTCTTTCATCTGGAGCGCTGACATGCTGCCAGCCTTTTAAAAACCACATGGGAACACAGCGTCGTCGGCCAGACAGGATACAAACAGGAACTCTGATTGTTGGAGATGTAGGAACTGGTGCTTTGTTCAAGTAGGGTCATATCAATATATCTGCCTATAAATACAAATAATCATTATTTAAAATCAGGTACTATATCAAATTGACAATGCAATTCACCAATTCCAATAGAGGGCACTGTTGACCAACAGGTTCTCTGTTAGGTTGAAATTGATCTGATTAAATGCAATTTTCAACACATTCTTTAAATAATGTGTCCAAGCCACTCTGACTTGTTTACTTCAAATAATACACACTTTTTAAAATAGAGAATCTACTGTATAAAGGCAGCTGAGGCTGAGAAAGCCATGACGATACCCTGTATATTATAATAAGGTAAGATGGGTGCTAACGGGGCCTCTGACACAGATCATGGTGAAAAAATTGACTCATAAGACTGACATTAAATCATAGAAAAAAAAGATCAGCAGGCTTCAGTCTCCTCACTGAAGCATCATGGGATGGTGGTTTAAGGAGAATCTTCTTGTTTAGAAAACATTTTCATGGTTTCCTGCAGTGACTTCTGCAGTAGCCACGTCACTGTAGAATTCATATCTTCCAAAGTACACACTTTCATGTGTCTATTTATATTTACAGCACAAGATGGATGCGTTACTGAACAAAAAAAACACAACAGAGAGACAAAAGTGACCAGAGAGAAATGCAGAATGACTACAAAGACGCGAAATGTTGCACGACTACATAGAAATGGAAAACAACAACAAAGAGAAGCAAAACTACAACGAGATGCACAACGACCACAAAGACATACAAAATGACCGCAAAACAAATACAATCAAATGCAAAACGACCACCAAGAGACCCAAAAACGAACATTAAGAGACCCAAAAACGAACACTGAGACCCAAAAACGAACACTGAGACCCAAAAACGAACACTAAGACCCAAAAACGAACACTAAGAGACCAAATGACCACAAAGAGATGAAAAAAAGATGCAAAATTTTGCACA
>CAKAOI010004055.1:0-21952 GCA_916701655.1 Sebastiscus albofasciatus | reverse complement strand
GGGAACACAGCGTCGTCGGCCAGACAGGATACAAACAGGAACTCTGATTGTTGGAGATGTAGGAACTGGTGCTTTGTTCAAGTAGGGTCATATCAATAAATCTGCTTATAAATACAAATAATCATTATTTAAAATCAGGTACTATATCAAATTGACAATGCAATTCACCAATTCCAATAGAGGGCGCTGTTGACCAACAGGTTCTCTGTTAGGTTGAAATTGATCTGATTAAATGCAATTTTCAACACATTCTTTAAATAATGTGTCCAAGCCACTCTGACTTGTTTACTTCAAATAATACACACTTTTTAAAATAGAGAATCTACTGTATAAAGGCAGCTGAGGCTGAGAAAGCCATGACGATACCCTGTATATTATAATAAGGTAAGATGGGTGCTAACGGGGCCTCTGACACAGATCATGGTGAAAAAATTGACATTAAATCACAGGAAAAAAAGATCAGCAGGCTTCAGTCTCCTCACTGAAGCATCATGGGATGGTGGTTTAAGGAGAATCTTCTTGTTTAGAAAACATTTTCATGGTTTCCTGCAGTGACTTCTGCAGTAGCCACGTCACTGTAGAATTCATATCTTCCAAAGTACACGTTTTCATGTGTCTATTTATATTTACAGCACAAGATGGATGCGTTACTGAACAAAAAAAAACACAACAGAGAGACAAAAGTGACCAGAGAGAAATGCAGAATGACTACAAAGACGCGAAATGTTGCACGACTACATAGAAATGCAAAACAACAACAAAGAGAAGCAAAACTACAACGAGATGCACAGCGACCACAAAGACACACAAAATGACCGCAAAACAAATACAATCAAATGCAAAACGACCACCAAGAGACCCAAAAACGAACATTAAGAGACCCAAAAACGAACACTAAGAGACCAAATGACCACAAAGAGATGAAAAAAGATGCAAAATTTTGCACAATTGCAAAAAGAAGCAGAATAACTAACAAGACACGAACAATTACTACAAAAAGAAGCAAAGCAACCAGAGTCTGGGTTTCTTGCTCCCATGTAGGAGGGTTGGGGGGGTATTTTACCGTTGTCTCATCCGCTGATGACTGGGAAATGTTTTTGTTTTTTTGGGGGGAAAAATGATAATGACAAATATCTGAACAGCATTTCTCTTTAATTCTGTGTGTATCAGGACACCACAAGTCAAAGAGCTTTATTGATATGATGAGATTATTTACATTCAAGATGACAGTGACCGGTGAGCACCTCTGTTTTACCTTTGTTCCCTTTTTCCTCTTTCTGCCTGATTAGGATGCATTTTGAAAATGTGTTTCTTTCAAATACCAGTCTAACAATAGTTGGGGTTAAAACAGCCCACCCAAGGGAAAACACAGCTATTTGCTAATCTGCAGGGAACGCACAGACGTACACGACTGCGTAGCGGGATTTGAGATTCTCAAGGGGAAATAAAATGGAATTGGTCCCTTGTGAAAATATTATGCATTACAAAAATAACCATCCATGAATTCTCAATGGAAAAAGTAAGAAATTTATACATATACAATATGAAGTACAGTCTCTGCGGTGCTTCAAACCCATATTTTCACACATTACATCTCATCTGTTATCACAATCTGTAGACGTGTGTGTATTCAGAGGAAACACACACACAATCAAACCAATATGATTATACAATATCAAATCCAGGTTAGCCTAAAGCATGGCGGCATTTGAAGGAAATGTGGAAGGAAATGCAGGAAAAAATGTGAAGAACGGAGACACCGAGACCTTGATGACTTGCACCCGATTCAACTGTTACCATTAAATAGGCGTTATCAGTCACTATAAGCACCATAGACGAGGGTCATTAGGGGCCTACTACGGTGTAAAAGTGAAAGTGAAACTTAAAAGCAACACGTTCTAACACGTTATAAAACTGAATGATACGTCACATTTTGAAAACAAAAAGGCTTCTTTAGAGCCCCCTTTCAGTGTATTTGACATTTCTATATTTCATATGTATTTGAGTCATTTCCTGACTAAGTTAATTAGCCACACACTGTTTTGACAACTAACTTAATTCTGGTGTCCTGGTGAAAACCCTGTGTTTTGTGAAACTACGGACTTCCGCTTCTGCTCCTGTCGTAATTACTACGGTCGCTAGAGGTCACTGTCGTGTTCGTTTATACCTTCTTTCGGTGATCTATCATGTGAATAGATGATAAAACCTACTAGTGGGTGTAGCAGGGCTCTATTGACCCACATCTATGGGGCTTACAGTGACTGATAACGCCTATTTAATGGCCTGATAATCGGCTGTGAGTTCTGTACAGGAGTGAAACAAACGATGCTGACAAAAGCACCTTGACTCAGTCGAGGCGCTCCTACTCCGGAAAGGTAAAGTGAGTTCATTTGTCTCCGCAGGTCGTTACTGCTTGCTCTCCTTCAGCTGATCCACGTTGTGTGGTCGGCCCTCATTTAATGTGGTCGCCTGGAAAGTGGCAGTCACACCCTGCGAGGAACAAAGCAACTAAATTAAATGTTTTTTTAATACTTGTGTGGTTTAAATGTGCAACGTCAGATAGTACAAAGAACATTCCTAGATGATAAAAAGATTAAACTTCTTTAAACAGCTACAGTTAAGGGGAGACACCCCTTAGTGTGAGTGAGGTTTTTCTCACTCTGACCCAGAAATCTCCACTTCAGTAGCACTTACATACACCAAACTTCCCAGTTTCATTCCTCTCTATATTCTGAAGGTTTTTACTGAGGGGTTTGTTCTTATATCATTCATTCATGTGAAATAAACCCCTTCAGGGATATACAAGACCCCTCTGCTCTGCGTCAAGGTTTATTTCACAACAATGACCGGCTCGCTGTACATTATCCCTTACATGTTCACCAGCTAGTCGCTAATTGTGTCTGCTGTTTGGTGCTGAGCAGGTAGTGTGACAGTGGGTTTTTAAGAGGTTTTTCCTGCTGAAAACAGCCGCCTGTCATTGCTTGAAACTAGGCTGATGAGAGCGGTGAACCAAAACAGTAAAGTTGTGGGCATAAAACCAAAATAGTGACCTGAAAGATACGCAAAAGCTCCACAGAGCTGAGGAAAACTGTGTGAGGTGAAAACTCTTTGTGGATTTGTCACTATAAGTGAACCCTGTCACATTACACCAAGCCATTTGATCAATTGTTAATATAAAAATATTGATAAGTGCAGATTTACAGGTAAAGTGTGTAGAATTTGGCGCCATCTAGTGATGCGGTAACGTGAGCCACCGAGTGGAAAACCGTGGTAACGCCGTTCACCTCGCTTAGCGGTCATCCTTACCATAATAACATTACTTTAGGAGCAACAGAAGTCAGACGACGCCTGGTGGTACCACGGTTTTATAATCTACGGCTCACATTACCGCAGTTTCACAAGCGTATCAGAGAACTGCGGTGGCCTTCAGGTAATGTAAAAACATGAAAGGCTCTCTCTAGAGTCAGTGTTTGGTTTGTCCGTTCTGGGCTACTGTAGAAACATGGCGGAGCAACATGGCGGTCTCTGTGATGAGGACCCGCTCCCTACGTACAGTAGATATGAACGGCTCATTCTAAGCTAACGAAAACACAACGATTCTTAGTTTCAGGTGATTATGCACTAATGAAAACAGAGTTATGAATATTATATTCCATTTCCCTGAAATGTTACACACCGTTCCTTTATAATGCATACAAATAAGATTATGGAGCTGTTACGTAAAATGTCATGTCCAGAAACAGATGTTAACTAAGAAAGTTCAGAGGGATAAGGATAAGATTTTAGGGAAACCCGTCTGTACTCCTGCACCTAAAGCAGGATGGAAACACTGCTGATCCAAGAACACAAGGAGGGACAATAAGACAGATAAGCACGTCTAATATGTGACGAGCCATTTCCTCCTCTTGGTGGAAGTCTGAGTGAATAAGATAAAACAGCAGGTCAGTGGGTTTTTCCATAAACTCGATGACTGAATGACACTGACACAGATCAGGTCGACCTGGTTTATAAATCCACACAGAGGCAACAACAGGATATTTGACAAAGGCAACCAGAGAGTGATTTCCTCTCATCATCAGTGATCATGACAACAAGCTGCCTCAGACTGCTGACACAGAGATAACGGCTCTATCTGATACACCCAATTTAAAAAAACAGTGTTAATGATATTTATACTGTGCTCAATGAACACTTAACAGGCTAGTTATAATGTTTGTAATGGTCCTAACCTAACCTGATAAATCTCACAGCTGCACCATTCAATCAGTTGTACAGACAAGAGGTTTAAAGTAAGGCTGCCCCCTCTGAGTGGATTAGTCGACTAATCGGTTGTTTTGGTCTTAGTCGACTGAGATTTCTTCAGTCATTTTTTATACTTATTTCATGCTGAATGACTTATTCCCAAGAAACTTATGAGCACATCTCTGACAAACACAAGATTTAAAGTGGTGCTTTAGTGTGAATCTTTGAGGAGAAACTCAGTTTAACGGATATGTCGATTAAATCAACTAATCTTTATTGTTATACTGCTTTGATTTTAAACCATAGACGGTATAAAATATGGACGAAGTCACCGTGACATCACCCATTGGTTTGTGGACTGCTGTTTTGAAGCCTCGAGTTTGGCATTTTGGCTGTTGCCATCTTATTGTTATTTGCAACCAAAAGTGACACGAGAGGGTGAAGTTAAGTACAACCGAACGCTGAATAAGACAGTTTTAGGTGACCAAAGTGTTGTAATAATATTGATGAACTGAAAACACACTGTGAAAGGGTTAAAGTTCTAAGACGAAAACACGGACTACTCTCAGACTGGACAACGTCGTGGTAGCAACCTGTCAATCACAAGGTAGCCCCGCCCTAAAGCATCCACTGCTTTATGGTCTATTTGACTCTAAATGGGACCATAATTTACTAAATGAACATCATGCTGTATTGAAGAAGACTTGAAACTAGTGTTTGAGACCATAAACTCATGTTTACAATGTTTACTGAGGTAATAAATCAGGTGAGAAGTAGGGTCATTTTCTCATAGACTTCTATACAACCAGAGGAGTCGCCCCCTGCTGGCTATTAGAAAGGATGCAAGTTTAAGGCACTTCTGCTTTTCAGAGGAGCAGGAGGTTGCTGTCTGTTGTGATGTTCCTACTTCTACTCATGAATCTGAATACACCTTTCACTACTGTGTGAAGTAAGACTGATGTACCTGCATGCTGTGCTGCCTGCAGGGTGGCAGGCCATTGGATGTCTGGCCGGCGTGTCTCACTTCTGAACACGAACCGAGCTGCTGGTGGGAGGGAAGTGGAGGCAGAGCTGCTTGAGGTGTCGCAGCACAGGGATTAGAAAGCTTGAGAGAAAAGGAGAAATCAAAGAAAGAGGAGAGGTCAGAGAAGGAGAAACGTACTAATGTACACAAATGTGCCGAGGGAGCTCTGCTGCACACTCACCACCTTCAAGGCCGGGCTGTGGTGTGGTGGATGCAGAGAGGGCAGGGAGGTGTTGTAAGACAGCAGGCAGGGCTGATGGTGTTGGTCCATCGACGCAGAGGAGTGAGGTCGCAGGCCAGATGCTGACGTAGTCAGAGACTTTGCGTTCCTGCCCAGGCTGTTTGACTTGCTTTCCCTGCGTTGGTACTCTATCGGAGACTGAAGGGCTGCAGTGGACAGGAAGAGATAACACATCGTTCAAACGCACCAAACTCTTAAATCTGTGGATTTATTGCAGAAACACTGAACTCTGGTACCATTAAGGAAGTTCCTCTGAGTCTCTAAGATCTGGACCACATCATCAAGCCAAGCCTGCTGTATTTCCGGAGATGACGCCTGCATGATGAAGCGTGTCACGCTGCTGTTAGTCCCGCGGGAGGTGAGGACCAGAGAGCATGGCTCAGTCTCAGAGTGCTCCTCCACGCCCAAACAGCTGACCTGAAGCACACGGGAGACTTGTTAACCTTTAAGAAAAAAACCCCCAAAGATGTTTTAAAGATGTTTTAAAACAGTGTCACTCGCACCTTGATGCTGTTTTTAAAAGTGTACCCCGGCAAAGAGAAGCCCTTTTTCTTATCAATTGGCTCGCTGAAGATGACCAGCTGCTCAAACAGGAAGACCCTCCTCTCCTTCGGTCTGGACGGGAAACCGCTGCTTTCCTGCTCGCTGACAGAGAAAGTATCCTGCTGCAGCAGCTTCCCCTGAGCCGTGATTTTCCCCTGAAACAGTGACAAACATCGTCACAGACCCATAAGTCACCCTGGATATGTGTTTCATCTGTGATGACGGACAGGAAATAGTCGGTATCTCACCTCAAAACCTTGGAGCCTGCCCACGTTCATCATATCATTACAGCGTTTTGGCACGAAACACATCACCTCCACCGCCCTCTGATGGAGGAAATTGGATGAGTAAGTGAAAACACAATTTTGTGATATATAGACTCAGAATAGTATTTTACAGATTCAGTTGCCAGTTTATAAGGTACACCTAGCTAAAACTAATACAGTCTAACACCCTACAATAAATCCAACCTGTTTTTGTTGAAAGAGAGGTATACTGTTCACCATTTCAACAACTGAACATTATAACCTTCATGAGGGTACTTTATTTTGAAGGACATGTATTAGGAGTTTGCATGTTCTATCCGTGTTAACGTGGGTTTTCTTCGGCCTCCTCCCACAGTCCAAAGACATGCAGGTTAATTGTTGACTAAGCGGTTACAGATAATGCATGAATGGATGAATGTATTGCATTAGACAACGTTGGTTTAGCTAGTTGTACCTAATAAACTGGCAGCTGACTGTATATATATTCGTACCTGCAGCTCCTCAACATCCCTTCCTGCTTTGCTGTAGTACTTCAGGAAGTCCTGTGGTTGCCAGTCAGAGAGAAGTTTATTTAGAGGTTTAATGATTTTTAATAAGAAAGTAAAAAATACCCTTATAATAAAAATAAAGGAGGAATGCTACTTGGATATAGAGCTGCAACTAAGAATTATTTTCTCGATTAATCGATTAGTTGTTTGGTCTATAAAATGTCAGAAAATGGTGAAAAATGACGATCAGTATTTCCCAAAGCCCAAGATGACGTCCTCAAATGTCTTGTTTTGTCCACAACTCAAAGATATTCAGTTTACTGTCATAGAGCAGTAAAGAAAGCAGAAAATACTTACATTTAAGAAGCTGGAATCAGAGAATTTTTACTTTGTTTTCTTAAAAAATTACTCTAACTGATTAATCGATTATCAAAATAGTTGGTGATTAATCTAAAAGTTGACAGCTAATCGATTAATCGTTGCAGCTCTAGTTGGATCTGACCGTGATGTAAAGAGACTTTATTATAGTGGCTACATAAAAAAATACACGTATTCCTCAGAGTTCCTGGGAAGACATATATGAAGCAGTTTGTCTTTTAATCTTTAATGTTGTGAAACTGTGTCATACATGCAGATACACGGTCATGTTAAACTGCAAACCTTCAGCAGTAGTTGATACTTCATGATCCTCTGAACAGGTTTGATGAGCAGATCATTGAGCTGCAGTCTGTGCCCCAGCTGCTGCCTGACATCCTGTCAGGCAAAAGAAAAAGAGATAAAGTGTTATAAGTAAAACAAAAGAAAGTATTTAAAGAGCTCCAGTAAAATTGACTGCAGTATAAAAGTTTACTCACCTCAAAGTAGGTCTCAATGAACTCTGAGACAATGTGCTCTGATTTGGGTTTGTTCTGGCAGTAAACCACATACATGTGAAGACGCCGTTCCTGGAAATTGAAGAAGAGAGAGAGAGGTCATGTGACAATTATTCCCAATAATCTGTGTGTATGAAGGGCAGGACAGACAGAGGAAGAGTTAAACCTCTGAGCTGCTCTGACTCTTAGTTTCCTCTCAGTTTTGTTGTGTTCCCATTCGCCTCAAGAGTTTATTTTGGGAGTTTTGTCAAACGAGTGCCGGACCTTTGCCTCATTAAATAGTTCCAGTGGCTGAGAAAGAATGGTTTAATTTGCCGTGGCTTAATTTGGCGTGCTACACTACACTGAGGGAAGCGAAAAGGGAAGCTGAGCTGGACTGGCTGTAATGAGACTACGTACTGATACTGATATGTATAATGCCAATGAAAAGTATTCCTTAAAGATAGGATTGGTAGTGTTCTTCAAATACATTTTTTGTTGTAGTTGTTGAAATCAATCAATAAATCAAGCAATCAATAAATCAAATGTTAAAAAAAGGGTATCTGTGGCTGTCGCAGGACTGTAATAAACCAATCCAAACATTTCATTTAGCCCAAATGTAACGACTGGACGGCCTGCCTACCTGCCCTCATTGAGCGTCAAGCTGCTAGCCTGACAGCTGTGAGTACTAACGATAGCCATGTTCGTTGTTCACGTTCATTATGATAATTTTTGGGGGAGGGAGGCCTGAAGGGACGGATTGTCAGTGTTGCTGACTTGGCGACTTTCTCGCTAGATTTATGGACTTTTGGAGCTACTTTTATTGGAAAAGAGTTGACAACACTGGGCTGGGTTTTTCCAGCATGTTCTCATCCCAAATCGTCACATACTGACGCTTTGTCAGACCACTCTGCGTCACTTTTTGGTCTCAGAAAAAACGTTCTTAACGTTGTGATTTAAACAAAAACACTTGCTTAGGAATAGGCAACAAAACCACTTAGTTAGGTTTAGGAAAAAAACAACATGGTTGGGCTTAAAATTACTGCACTTGTACAGTGAAAATGTGACTTGACATGAACACTGGACACAAACAAACAGCTGATTGTAACGTGAAAGTGAAACTTTACAAACAGCGGTCTCCTGGATGTAAGTCTTGTGTTTGTTGGACCCATCCACATCCCTTCCCACCCTGTGTGTCTCCTTTGCTCTTTAAACTACTCTTTAAACACATGTTTACTGTTGCAGCTGACAGGTTGTAGTTAATGGAAAGCCAATGGTCGTGATAAAGCGTTGGTAATTTATGCTCTGGGAATGAGAACGGGCTGGTATCCGGTTGGATCATGTTTAAAAGTCGAGCGTTCTCTTGCCAGTTTCTCAGCATAACCAAGCCCTACCTTTAAGAGTTGTTTATGTTTTAAAACATTGAATCCATGTGATCTTTCAATTCATCAGTTTAAGTTTGTAACTCCTTTGGAAATTCAATTTGTAGAGATTTGTTTTCACTTTGATATTAAATAATATGTTTAATCAAAGTTCAGTGTTAAACAACTACATGTGAAAAACTTTGAGGTGGGTGTGAATACTTTTTATAGAGCTATGAGATTTGCAATTACAGCTTGTCTTCACACACGGCGCAGTCTCTGCGGAGCATCTTTCACACTGATTGTCGGCTTTGAGAGTTGATGATTACAAGAGCGTTTGTTCTGCAGCTGCACCTGCAGATGAACAGATCTACAACATGAAGACACATCTGGATGGTGGAGGGGGAGGGGGAGGGGGCCTGATCTGTGAGACGACTGCGACCTTCAGCCAAACTGAAAACATGCAGAGAGACGGAAAAAAGAGAAACTTGCTGATCTGTGGACTCACATGTTTGATGAAGAGCTGGGCCAGGCTGTCTGGATCACCAACACATTTCTCCAGCTCTCCCAGGAAATAACTGTGTGACACGAAGCACAGAAGGTCAGGCAGGAACAATCATCCAGTCAAACACACACACACACACAGAGGAAACAGCCAGCCACAGGAGACGTGACACAGGCTGAACCACCGTGAGGGGAACAGAAGAGACGTCTCTGACTCACCTCTTATGCCAGTCGTAGATCTGGTGGATGTTTCCAAACACGATCCTGTCCTTCCCTTTCAGGTCCTCTGGAACTCCCTGACTGGCCATGGTGCCCACGTAGCCCTAAACACACACACACACGGACACATGTCACTAATCAAATCAGAGGTTTCCAGATGGAAATCAAAACTTCTTTCTCAGTTTAAGACGTGAATGCTGCAGCATGTTATTGATGAAGGAATCTCAGTTATGTATAAAGGTCATAAGCAGATTATTTAAAGGCTGGAAGAGAGACACACCTGCACTATGAGTCCAAGATCGTCCACATACAACCTTTCTGTCTCTATCAGCTCTGTCAGCACATATCTGAAGAGAGAGATTTTCAAACAGCAAATAAAAGGACATTAAGTAATAGAAATGTTAATTTTGGTAAAATAAAATCAGAAATGTGTATACATGTTAAAGGAGGTCCGACATTTTAGGAAATAGGCTTATTCACTTTCTTGCTGAGAGTTTGATGAGAAGGTTGATACCACTCTCATGTCTGTCATGTCAGCTGTCAATTAAACGAGTTACGCTGCTTTCAAGTTTGGTTACATCAGTGACGCCGTGACATTAGGTGATGTCGGCAGACTAGCACATAAGTGCCCATTTCACTAAAGTCCAAAGCAACTTTTCATGGGACTTTCCAGCTGATAGCAGTCTACAAACAGAGAATGTAAAGGAGCTGAAGACAACACTTGAAAGACAGCAGTCTCTGTTTACCAAACTGACAAAGAAGGCCAACGCAGCAACAGAGTCTTTGTTTAGTGGCTCACAAAAAAAACCCCACAAAAAGCCCTTCGCTTATAACAGGATTGCAATAGAGGCGATGACTGCGGTGGCTGAAACATTATTAAAGGACCATAAGGGTAAAACAGAAATTCTTTCTGCTATTGGCAATGCACAACTTGATGCTATGAGTAGCTCTCAGTCGCTTTCATTTTGTCAAATTAGCTCCCAGAGGAAAAAAGATTGGAGAACCTGGTCTAATTCGTACAAAAAACGAAGTGTAAAATGGACAATTCGCCAAGCGCAATGACTTCCTACAGTCTCCACTGGGGGCATGACAACATCACAGTGACATCAAGACTGTAGGAAGTCACTTTTCCCAGCCAGATAAACAACAACTTGTCGTTTTTACACTCAGTTTTTTGCACAGATTTTTCTTTAGCTAGGCTAGTTGTTTCCCCGTTTCTAGTCTTTACGCTAAGCTAAGCTAATCGTCTGCTGGTTGTAGCCTCATATTTAACATACAGACATGAAAGTGGTATCGATCTTCTCATCTAACTCTTTGCAAGAAAGCGAATAAGCATGTTTCCCAAAATGTCAAACTGCTCCTTTAATTTAGAGGTCGACACCTACATGCTCTTCTCTAATGCAGCGTTCCTCTCCTCTTCGCTGTCCACCGTCACAGACAACTGGCTGGCTGAGTCGTCAGTCACAGTGCAGCCGTCTTCCCCTTCCCCTTGGAGAGTGTTGATGCTGGATTTTTGAGTCTAAAACACACAAACAAGACAGTTCAGCTTTTGCTAAACATTTAACATATTATGTAAGAGGAAACAGACAGAGAGGCATCATGTTCTGTGGGGCAGCGGAAAGTATATTTTCTCAAGTACTGTACTGAAGTATAATTTTGAGGTACTTTACTTGAGTATTTCCATTTACTCTCCTACATTCATTTGATAGCTATACTTCTCAGATTAAGGTTTTACATTTAAAAAATATGATAAGCTTATAAAATACTATGAATTGCTAAAGATGAAACTAGAGGCTCCTAAACTTTTTGATCCTTGTGACTCAAAGCAAAGCAACGTCTATCTGGGGTCCCTTGTTTAAATTTAGATGTCTATGAATTGTTAGCAGTTTTACCAAAGACAGATTTGCCCTCTAAACTTCTTAGGTGATTTTTATTTTAAGGTAAGGAGGTAACATCCATTATTTCACAAAAAAGCAAAGATTTGAAAAGTCAGAAAAATCAACATTAATTTGTAGGTTGGGAACCACTGGACTACACCTCGACCAGCTACAACACTAAAGTGCTACTTACACATTGAGGTATCAGTATTAACAATCTAATAATGTCATATAATAATATATTAGTCACAGGGATACTTCTGCACTTGTACTTAAAGGGATAGTTTGTGTGTTTTGAAGTGGGGTTGTATGATGTACTTATCCATAGTCATTGTATTATTTATAATAGATGATGGTCGGCATGCTCCCAGTTTGGAGAAACAGACAAGAGCAAAGCAATGTACTGCTGTGGACGGGTCTGGCAGCAAAACGTATTTTAGCCACCTAAAAGAAAGGCTCACCTAAAAAAAATCAATATCAATTTAAGTTTATGCTATATTTAGAATATTTTCGCCAGTTTACCTTGCTGTGAGATAGCTATACAATCTATGTTTCCGACGGGGAACTGAAGCCATTGTCAATGCTCTCGCCAGAACAACCAGACTCCATTGAAAAAATATAGGAAATTGACCAACATCTGACCAACATCTGCGCCAACTGTCATCTACTGTAAATAATACAACAACTATGGATAAGTACCTCATACAACCCGACTTCAAAACACCCAAACTATCCCTTTAAGTAGGAGGTTGAATGCAGGCGTTTTAACTTGTAATGGAGTATCCTTAAATTGTTGTATTGGTACTTTTACTTGAGTAAAGGATCTGAGTACTTCTTTCCAGCGCTGTGGAGCAGAGTGATGTCTGACCAGTGGTCATCAACCACACAAACTTAAATCATTAAGCTTCATCTACAGCGTCCCTTGACCCAGCCAGCACACATCTGTAGAAATATATAAAGACGAGAGGGTCCTAATCCTGAGGAACACATCAGTAGAGCAATGTTACGCTGCCCTTGTTCCTTTTTGGAAAGTCATGCCACCCCAAAAAATCCCAAGTAACCTGAGAGTAATAATCACTTTTTAATGTCTCTCCTTGCTGCTGAGGACACTGCTGGGCAGAGAAATTTGGAAAAGGAGAATCAGGCCTGACAGATGAAGGTGATTAATGAGTCCAGTCATATAATAAAAATCATGGTAAGAGTTGTTACATAACAAACATCACTCCTCACCTAAAAGCAGTATGATCTAATGTGACTTTAACTGCAATCCTCTTGACCTACTGTAGTCTCGCCACATTGTGTGCTCTGCATCGGTGCCCTAGATCATAATCCTTTTGTAGGTCAAATATGCACTCTGTTTATTTTCAAGGTCTTTTTTGCTCTTTCGCTCTGTCTGCGTCGACTGTTTGTGTCTTCACCCAGCAGACAGCCTGCCTATGAGAAACATCTGAGGCTGATTCAAACTCCACTCTGGTTCTGATCAACTAGTCAGCAGCCATTAAAACAGAGCTCTAAACTTTTCCGCCTCTCTTACAGTAATTTCTCATCAGCAAAAAATACATTAGCTCCTCTGAAAAAGAAAAATATGCTTATTCGCTTTCATGCCGAGAGTTAGATTAGAAGATCGATACCACTCACATATCTATGGGATGATATGTAGTTGAGTCAGCATCAAGTTAGCATAGCTTAGCATAAAGACTGGAAACAGGGGGAAACAGCTAGCCTGGCTGTGTCCAAATATAACAAAATATGCCTAACAGCACCTCTAAAGCTCGCTAATTGACATGTTGTATCTCCTTTGTTTGATTTGTTCAAAATACAAATGTCAAACAATGACAATTTGGGGTTATGTGTTGGACTATGTGCTGGAGACTTTTTCTCTGATCCTCCATAATAACGTTGCTGCAAATGATAAATGATTAGCGAAACATTAGCGGGAGATTGTTAACAAGGTATCTAAGCAACATGAAGCACGCTGCTAGGCAATAGGCATATTCTGGTGGGTATTCACATGAATCTACATCCCTAAGACCGGGCGGTGAGCTCATTTGGTGAGCTTTAGAGGTACTGATAGGCAGATTTTGGTACCTTCGGACAGAGCCAGGCTAGCTGTTTCCTTTTCTAAGCTAACTGGCCACTAGAGTGGTGTCAATCTTCTCACCTAACTCTCGGCAAGAAAGCAAATAAGTCAAAGCCAAATGTAAAATTATTAATCTAAAGAGATGATAAAGCCTTCTATTTATAATGACCTGGGCAGGACAACATTAAAGAGCAGTGTGTAGGATCTGGCAGCAGAGGTTGCAGATTGCAATCAACTGAAGCTTCTCCGGTGTACCAAGCATGTAGGGGAACTACGGTGGCCGACGCAAAAACATGAAAACGTGAATGGCCAGTGTTGGCCAGTGCTAGAGCCAGTGTTTGGTTTATCCCTCCTGGGCTACTGTAGAAACACGGCGACCGGTTCCGTGAAGAGGACCTGCTCTCTGTGTACATAGAAACGACTTATTCTAAGGTAACAAAAACACAACGATTCTTATCTGCCGGTAGATCCCCTAAATGTCACACGCCGTTCCTTTAAAGAGTTGAGGAGCCAGAGTAAACATAAGTCTATGGAATAAAATTCTCCCAATTGGACTGAGAAAGGCTGAAAGTGAGGACAGTCATTTATCAAGCAGAACAATGTCAGACAACAGGAAGTGGATCAGTCGACAGCCAAGAAAGGAAAGAACGTCAGGTTCTTGACGAGTTGGACGTGGAGGTAAATCCGCTCCTTTACCAGTACAACAGACAGTATTTATGTTCACGTACGGCTGGCGGCCCTGAACTGCCCCTATCGGCTAATTAGCTCTTTATTGCTCAGGCTGCTTGGTTGTCAGTACACTCCTCACCCCCCAACCCTGACCCTGTTTCAGCCTGTTACACACTGCTTTGCTAGTTGATTACTTCCAGATGCCGTCTAGTAAAGCCCATAGGATTGATTCCAGTCCACGGGGCCTTTCAAAAAGTACTGACTAGTGTTGGGTTACCAGAAACGTAGTGGTGTGTGCTTGTGTGTGTGTTCACGCACAGAATATATGCAGCAAAAATGTGAAAATGTGTGCTATTCATCTGGCACAATTGGTGGAAGTCAAATAATGTGTGCAAATAAGAATCCTTTCACATGCTAGTACAACTGACCAGGATGTAGAGGGATGTGCATGTTTATAATTCATAGTTTCAGTGTGAGTTTCAACATTTAAGTTTATGTGTTTCTGTCATTTATACATTAAAAACATATACATAACTCATGAGACTTGCATTACCTGAGGGTTTGATGATGAGAGACGCTCCACTATAAGAATTATAATAACTGTGAGGGGGAGTGAAGAATTTAGTGCTGAGAGCGCTGTTACTTGTATAGTTTGCATTATTTATTATTAATTTGTTTCTAACTACTTTGTACTGTAATTATATTTCCTCATCAGAAAAAAATACAATTCTATATAATGTAATTTCACAGCATCGCTATAACGTGTAATTTATGTTCCCCAACTTCTTTTGTGCATGTTCTTGTGGACCAGATGACCATTTAGAACTATTTACCTTCTGTAATTTCTTTGTTCATATGATTCAGTTTAATTTTTTTGTTTAGTTATGTAATAATATATCTTTATATATATTAGCTCTGTTGAATACTTGATTCTGATCGGTCAATCACGGCACTCTACGGTCTGTTATTTCTTTATAGCAGACCGTTGCTATGTATAGCAGACCGTTGCTATGTATAGCAGACCGTTGCTATGTATAGCAGACCGTTGCTATGGGCACAGTTCTGACGTCGAACTCTGGCGAACCATTTTTGGGTCAAATTGTTGATTTCTTCAGTAAGTAGCTGTGTAATAAATGGGATAATGTACAGCGAGCGGGTCATTGTTGTGAAAGAAACCCCCGAATCGCCTTGTCAGGGTTTATCTCACAACAATGCCCGGCTCACTGTACATTATCCCTTACTTAGTTTGAGACATTGAATGCCTGTCTTGATAAAGGTAGGTGGACTGTGTAAACATCAGGGTCAATGATGAAAATAAGTCCAGGACTTGTGCAGATTTTCACCTACAACTGCAGTTTATCTACTGAGACAGACCTTTGAATATAACAGAATAGAATAGATTAGAATAGAGACATTACTAGAGTCTGTGTGCCTGGCAGGAGGTCAGATAAGCAGCACTGACAGGGCGGTTGTGTCGGAGGAGCTGCTGGACTCGATGGACCGTTTGTCCACACCTGTACAAAACAAGCACAGCAACCATTAACAAATAAGATCATAACATGTGCTTCCTCAGGAGGTATGAATGTATCCGTCTGTCTTTAAGTCTCACCGTATCTCCAGAGGGGAGGATGGTGTAGTTGTCGTGCGGTTCCAGAGGCCTTGGCTGAGTTCCACTGTGGGAAAGGAGCGACGGCGGCTGCCTCCTGTCTGACCTGCACATCTGCTTCTCGACTTTTCCCGCTCCTCCTCTGGCATCCGAGCTCAGCTTGCGGACGGGATTGGTGAGCCATTTCTTGAGGGCGCTGACAGGGTGCCGTGATCCTCCAGACAGGGAGTGGGAGCAGGGGCTGGAGCTGCCTGAGGCCTGGTGGGGCACAGGGCCCACTGATGGGGTGATACTACCGGTACTGCCCGCCACAGTGTATGACTCTGCTGCAGAGAGAGAGAAAGAGAGAAAAGGATTGGGTTAACATACAGCAGCTAATTGAGGGGTACATCCTCGTAGGTCAGATGCTGCAGACAGATTTCTGCACAAAAATGTTGGTCAATTTCCTGAGTTAAGCCCCAACTGTAACTTTAGTAGCTGCAGCTACTGTACCTACCGGTCCTAAATTATTATAAACACATCTGTTCTCACGAGGAAGGACTTGTAAATTAAAGTAGAGATTATATAATGCAGCTTGACTGCCAGCATTGGTTAGATATTGTCTAAAAATGAAAATGTATTCAAACCAAAAATGTGGTGATTGTGGTTGGTCCTGTTCTGTCCTGTTCAAAGTATTTGCAGCGCTTTTACTAAGCTGTGTTAGAATCAATGCAGGAGTATAGAGGCAGTTAAAGTAAAGCAAAACTGAACATGGAAAGTCTTCTTTTTGATGCATCGACACAAACAATATTTGCTTTTGCAGAGATGCACCTCACAGCTTGCAGATCAACTGATATGCAGACAACATGACATTAAACCTTGGACATTTTTATTATTTAAAGGAACAGTGTGTAACACATATATATTATCAGAAATGGAATATAATATTCATACCTATGTTTTCAAAGGTGTATAATCCTCTGAAACTATGAATCGTTGTGTTTTCGTTAGCTTAGAATGAGCCCTTCATATCTACATAGGGAGCAGGTCCTCTTCACGGAGTCCACCATGTTGCTCCGCCATGTTTCTACAGTAGCCCAGAACGGACAAACCAAACACTGACTCTAGAGAGAGACTTTCATGTTTTTACGTTACCTGAAGGCCACCGTAGTTCTCTGACACGCTTGTGAAACTGTGATAACGTGAGCCACAGAGTGCGAAACGGTTGTACTGCTAACCGCCGTCTGACTTCCTTTGCTCCTAAAGTAGTGTTATTATGGTAAGGATGGCCTCTGAGCGAGGTGAACGGCGTTACCACGGTTTTGTACTCGGCAGCTCACATTACCGCAGTCTTAGAGAGGGAGGAGTGAGCGGAGGGGTACTCAGTTGGTTGCAACTAACACCACTAGATGTCGCCAAATCCTACACACTGTACCTTTAAAAGAAAGCAATGTCCTGAATCTCATTAGGAGATGGAGAATGAGATTGGAGATGGAGAACCACCAACCTCTCAACAATAAGATTAAAGGATACAAACTGGAATGATTTGTTTTCCTGTCCTCAGTCACAACTGAACGCATACCGTCTGCACTGAACTGCTGGACCAACACTGGAGCTGACACCCTTTTACGCCACAGCCGGATCTTGTTTCCAGCTTTAAGTCTCTTGACTATGGAAACTGGTACATAATCCTCTACCATGCTGTTTTAATCAAGCACCCTAACATTAACATTTCACTCTGTTCTGCTGATCGTAGCAAAGTGAAATCTTTCAGGAGCCTCATTTTGTCATTTTGGACTCTTGCCAGAAGCCACTATTCCCTGTCAGCACATTTACGTAAGCTGTAATCATAATAGCAAGCTTTCAAGAAGCCAGTGGAAATCTAGGTCAGCTATTAACCAAAACTGTCTGATACTGCCATTAAACAAGAAGCCCTGATGACAGTGAAATACTAAATAATGGGTTTTTCTTCCTGATTCATTTCAGTTCTCCTTTTATTTCACATGGACCAGTAAAATCTTCCTTAAATACAGAAATTCACAAATATTAAGTTCACTGTTCTCGCCATTGGAGATGATTTTATTCATTTATTCATTTATACATGTACTCTATATTTATCATGTTAATATGCTGACTGCCAGAAAAAAGTTCAGTCTCCTACAAAACAATGCAGACAAACAAGACTGTAATTAAATTAATTCATCGCCTGGTACTTCACTCATGCAGTGAACAACACAAACTCATTTCTATAATGGGATGATTAAGAGGGAAGGGAGGAGGGTCAATGTGTGTGTGAGTGTGTGTGTGTGAGAGAGAGAGAGAAAGAATGAGTGCTTGTGTGTTGAGTGTGTGTGTGTGTGTGTGTGTCCGGTGGTTCTTGGCCGAGGTTTGAACAATTGGGGCAATTCGCTTATCATCTCATCAAAAGTCATGCTGATCAACAATAATCAACCCGTCCAGGAATGAAGAAAAATGAATCCAGAAAATTATGGAATCCAAAAGAGTGAAGTCAAAAATTGATGGAAAGAAGGAGAGAAAAAAAGAACCAGCACAGCTGCAAGACATGTTTCATTTGGAAACATGAATCTACAGCATATAGACTTTATATAAGAAGTGGACTGCAGTTTTGAAGCCTCGAGTTTGGTATTTTGTTTTTTTGCAACCATAAGTGACACGAGTGGGTGGAGCTAAATACAACCGAACGCTGAATAAGACATTTTTATGCGACCAAAATGTTATAATTAACTTTCATGAACTGAAAAAACACTGTGAAAGGATTAAAGTTGTAAGACGAAAACACAGACAACTCCCAGACCAGACAACGCCACGGTAGCGACTTGTAAATCACAAGGTAGCCACGCCCTAAAGCATCCCCTGCTTTATGGTCTGTTTGACTCTAAATGGGACCATAATTTACTAAATGAACATCATGCTGTATTGAAGAAGACTTGAAACTAGTGATTGAGACCATAAACTCATGTTTACAATGTTTACTGAGGTAATAAATCAAGTGAGAAGTAGGCTCATTTTCTCATTGACTTCTATACAATCAGACTTCTTTTTGCAACCAGAGGAGTCGCCCCCTGCTGGCTGTTAGAGAGAATGCAAGTTTAAGACACTTCAGCCTTGGCTTCACTTTTCAGACCCGGAGGTAGCTCACTGTGTTAAGGAGGTATACTGTTTAGCATGTTCACCATCTCAGTCTAGCGTGTTAGCATGATAACATTTGGTACTTAGCACTTGGTACTTGGTATTTGGTCATAAACCAAAGTATTGGACAAACTCCAGTTATATAAGGACCGGACAGCTCATACCAATGGTCCGGTGCCTCCTTTCTAGCACCCTCACATAAGCTTTCCCTTTTTAAAAATGGGGACCACCACCCCGGTCTGCCATTCTGCAGGACCTGTCCCTGACATCCGCGCAACACTGATGAGGCGTATCAGCCAAAACTGCCCAACAACATCCCAACAATTAACCATAAAATGTTAGAATGGCTTTTCCAAAAAATTACATTATTATTATTATTATTATTATTACATATCCTCAAATATGTGACTCAGATAAGAACACAACTGAACAAATTCAACAGAATCAGTTGGTGCAAACATCCAGATGCCCACATACGCACACTGTATGTTATCACCTTGAGCAGAGTGAGACATCATCAGGTCATATAGGACCACTAACAACCACCATCTGTTGAAAAGATACAAGAAGTGCACCTTTTTCTACAAACACATCAGCATTTTCTAGGAACTGAGCCTTAATGGTGTGTAATGATCATTGTGACGTCCAAATCACTGCTGAGCTGAGCTACTCAGCTTGTCCTGTTTGTTTGAGACACTTATGTAATGTGTCGTTTTCCCACAGAGGAACAGCTGGACCTCCATCCGGACTGCAGGGAGTGTCAGCAGTCAGTCAGTCTGCATGAATGCATGCTGTGAATGCATCCTCGCATGCAGGCCTTATGGACATCCAAATTGTATTGAACGTGTTCTTCTTGTGTAAACCTTCTGTCCATGAAAATAGTGGTTGTTAAAATCCAACTCAAATTTTAAGAGAACTATTTTCACATATCAATGGGGCAGATTTGTGTAACTTGTTATGGAGGTGGTTTTCTCTACTGCACACAGATTGATGGATGGATCAAGGTTGGGTGGGGTTTGATTTTCCCCGTTGGCTCAGACAACACACCTACCCAGATGGAAAGAGAGGGCAGGAAACGGGACCAAAACATTAACAAAGGGTCAGTCTCTCCAACAGTAATCCTGTCTGTTGCTCTGAGGCACCGGTAGCTCACTGCCAGCAAATCGCACCAGACTGTGCCCGAACAACAGTTTGATATGCGAGAGTGGAAACTGACTGAAATTGAGTAGATTGTTAGTGTAGTTTTTGGAGTATTTTTAAAGTCAGCACTTTTCCTTTTTTCTTTTGCAAGCTTTTACTGAAGCAGCATACTTTACTACAACTCATCGTCAACCAGACAACTGTGGAGACATTTATCAGAGCCGTTAGTTAACATGGCAAAGGAAACTCATCTGGCTTAACTTTGTTTATCCATTTTATTTTATAATTTTCACTTAAAAGAAGTAGGCTTCCTCATACTTTATTTATTCCTACAGTTAATTTACTGGCCAATTAATAATAGATGTGAATAATGCCGGTGTTCAGGAGTTGACATTTGATGCACCTGTCCTAGACATGCAGGTGTGGAGAAACTGTTTTCAACGGTTTCTGTTAAAACAATCCAGTTCAAGCTCTCTCCTCTGAGTCTTTAGATGTTGTCAAAACCATGTCCAACAATGTCCTTCTAAATTTTTTAAAGTGACTTAGTTCTACTCTCTCTGAGTAGCTAATTTTAATTTTAAGATTTAAATCTATTTACTCTCGACCACACATCGTGGTGTTCAAATAGAGAACAAAACAGCAGTACAAAGGTAAACAACCAGAATAGATCTTTAGCACAAAATATGTCATTTAAAGACAAAACATGACTCAAAAAAGCCCCTAGTTTACATACTATCCCTGGTTTATCTGTCTGCAACAATAAGATAAGTTTAAACATAGACGGATGGTTTACAAAGGCAGGTATTTCTTTCTATTCTCAACAATGCTTGTTTTTACATTTCAAACAAAACATGATATTCATCCACCAAGCAGTTGTCATTACATAAATTACAAAACCTTTTGTTCATTTCCAGACCTTTGTATCTTCCTGATATTTTAGTAAATCTACTATTAGAAACTCCACCGCACCATAGAATATTTTTTAAAGGGACGGTGTGTAGGATCTGGCGGTATCCAGCAGTGAGGTTGCAGATTATAACTCAGCTGAAGCCTCTCCCTTGTGCCAAACGTGTACGATTGCTATGGTGGCCAAAGCAAAAACGTGAATGGCCCTCTCTAGAACCAGTTGTTGTAAGAGTGCACTACTCTTTGGAGCAGAGTCAGTGCTTAGTGGTGGGAAGTGAGTGGTGAAGCAAGAGAGAAAGAGCGCCAGCAACGGGAGCGAGTAACGTCATCGACTCCGGCCTAAGCAGGAAAAGTTAACAGTGTTTGGTTTGTCTTTTCTAGACTACTGTAGAAACATGGTAGACTCCGTGAAGAGGACCCGCTCCCTATGTAGACATAAACGGCTCATTCTAAGCTAATGAAAACACAACGATTCTTATTATCAGGTGATTATACACTAAAGAAAACATACTTATTAATATTATATTCCATTTCTGCCAATAGATTCCCCCTAAATGTTACACACTTAATTCCTGTAAAGCAGATGGTTAGGAGACAGTTAACTACATCTCCCCCCACTAAACCCCATAAATGGTCACGGTCAGCAACAGCAGGAATTACTGAGATGCTGTTAGAGCTTCAAACAGCATGACGACACTTCACCAAGCTATCTAATCTAAGCATGGGCAAAAGCTTTACACACGTTACGTGCCAGGCCTTCATTTGTGTGGGAGCTGATTACTGTTGGTGTTTCATATTCTGTGCGT
>CAKAOI010004054.1:1218-19257 GCA_916701655.1 Sebastiscus albofasciatus | reverse complement strand
AGAGAGAGAGAGAGAGAAAGAAAGAGAGAAAGAAAGAGAGAGAGAGAGAGAAAGAAAGAGAGAGAGAAAGAAAGAGAGAGAGAGAGAAAGAAAGAGAGAGAGAGAGAAAGAAAGAGAGAGAGAAAGAAAGAGAGAGAGAGAGAAAGAGAGAGAGAGAGAGAGAGAGAGAGAGAGAGAGAGAGAGAGAGAGAGAGAGGCCACAGTTTAGAACAGAGAACACCTATCCTCCCCGAGCGGTCAGGAACATGAAACAGCACGACTGACAACTAAAAAGGCGGCTAAAAGACGACATTACTGGAAAGAGATTCATGGCAGAAACACTACACGACAACCTGCATAGCTGGAGGGCAAAAACCTGGATAGAGCTCACAAGGAAATGTCTTCACACACAAGAACGAACCTGCCCGAGGTCAAAGGGGCAACTTTTGATCCATGTAGGAACAAACATTTAGCAGCCGTTTCGGATGTGACCTCACCGCGCCGCTGCTCTTTGAGGATGAATGCACCTGGCTTAGGGGAGCAGGTCAGGAGCAGGTCTGTCATTGTAGCACATTCCTACCTTCCATCAATCGTCATTTAATGAACAACTCATCTCAAGGAGCGTTTTATAATAACTGAAAGAGTTTTCTTTTTCAATAAGCTAAAGTCATCTTTACTCTCCCTTCCCATTAGCGGAGCAATGAGGCGTAAAATTAAATGCCTTCCACACAAACGAGAACTCCCCTCTCACCTGCGGCAATTAGTTAGCTTCCCAACAGAAAGTCTTGTATGAACAAAAAAAAACAAAACATGAGAGCAGCCGCGCCGAGACCGACGGCGGCTCTTTGGAGTCGCTCCGTTGGGTTTCATCCAGCAGCTGTTACACACTAAACTCCCTGTTCACAGTTCTGAAACAGCAACAAGACACTGAAAACTCAGCAGCATATTCAACTGGGACACAACGTCTTCTACATTTTTACTCAAACATCCATCACAACGGGACTCAAGGGCTTTTTAGCGCGTCATGCCTGCGTTTGTGTAAGATCATTTCCACCACCTCCTACTGCTCTCTACGTTAACCTTTCTCCTATAATCCACTGAAACTGGCCTGTAGCTAAATCCTCACTGAGCCGTTTCTCCCTCTGCATCACGGGCAGCACAAAGCAGTAAAAAAAATCTATTCTGCAAGTCCATATTTTATTGAGACCCTCCCTGCTTGGAAGATCATGTTTGCCAAATTCACAAACCGGCCTGACAGATTCATAAAAGCTCTTGGCTTATGTTGAATGACTTGTGCAATTGTTAATACGCCAACAATAAATAGCCCATTTCAAGCAGCATGTGACACAACTGCAAGGCTTTGAATTGATGTCTTTTTTTCCAGACGGTGTGTGTGTGTGTGCCAGGTCTCCGAGCTCTGGCACTTCACACACACACACACACACACACACACACACACACACACACACACACACACACACACACACACACACACACACACACACACACACACACACACAAGTGGGTGAATAAGACTAATCGGTGGAGAGAAGAGCTCATCTATCACTTATCACATCTATTAAAAAGAGCTACAAACCAAAGTAGAGGTTGACTCATGGACTAAAACATGGCATTTAAAGTCAGGGAACGGGTCAGTGTTCGGTGAAACACTCAGCATTATTTGGGATTTAGAGACCATTATTAAAAATCTGAAAGGTTAGTGCTTAATCCCAGACACAGCCAAAGTGTTTCTAAGTGTCCTCGAGCTAAACTCTGAATCCTTAACTTCTCTCACACTGCAAGTCCCTCTGGATCACTAGCTCACTCCCTCTGGACAAGACATGGCAATTAGGAACACAATTATTTAGTGTTTAAACTGGAGAAAGTCGTCTTTTCTCATCGCAGTGGGACCGTTTCTGACTGATCAACTACCGGATTATATGTGACCTGAAAAAGTTCAGTCTCGTATTGCACAGAACAAAGCCTCATGGGAAGTCATCCCAATTTACTTTTCTCTTAGTTATGCTTTATTTTGCAGTCTTATTATTCTAAGCTATGCTCATTGACTGCTGAATGTAGCGGCGTCGTGTTTACCGTATCGATACGAGAGTGCTAACCCCCCCCCCTCCTCGGGTCTCCTTCCAAGGCAACCAGACTTGAATCGGTGTGGCCAGGATGGATTTCCGAGGATGGGATGTAAAGAACACTCTTAACATACCTCACACTACAGGAATATCTGGAAAGATCATCTTTAGATCCATCAAAGAAATGCTTGGCTTTGCTGACTCTGGGCTTTGGAGAGGGCCCAAAATCGGCTTGATTCCCATGTAATTTTTTACCCAGCATAAGACAGAAAAGGATATCGTTCCAGAACCAGTAGAACCAGGTGGCGTACATCCAGAACTTGGTGGCCAGATAGATCCCCAGAGGGAGAGCGCTGTGCATGGAGTGATCGAAGAACGCCCTGCACAGAGAGAGAAGAGAGAAGAGAGAAGAGAGAAGAGAGAAGAGAGAGTTATCAGCAGTATTTCTTAAAATCAGCCTATGATTTAAATCAACTTGAGTATTTAGGTAATAAATTATGGCAGGAAAGGGAGTGTTTGTAAATGTAAGTACAGAACACGAGGTT
The DNA here is from genome assembly GCA_916701655.1 of Sebastiscus albofasciatus. Lineage (NCBI taxonomy): Eukaryota > Metazoa > Chordata > Actinopteri > Perciformes > Sebastidae > Sebastiscus > Sebastiscus albofasciatus. The sequence goes on along the minus strand of CAKAOI010004054.1, from coordinate 16,649 downwards.
AGTGTGTGTGTGTGTTTATATGTGTGTGTCGTTCATGTCACTGAGACGTACTTGGAGAGGAACTGCACGGTGACCCAGACGCCGGCGTACATGAGGCCCTTGATCAGCCAGGAGTCGATGTCCAGGTCAGCGATGAAACCGACGAGCCAGATGACCAGGAAGGGTGTCGCCAGCATCACCTTCTGCCTGAACTCCTGCGGGAGGAGAAGGAGAGATACAGACAGGAAGGAAGGATGTAGAGGAGAGGAGAGAAGGCGTGTAATAGAAGTGGTGGAAAAGAAGTTGAAAGAGAGGACAAAGTATTGGTGGAGATGGAGAAATGAAGAATGAGAAGAGACAGATAAACAAGACAGAAGAGAAAAAAATGGAAAACACAGATGAGTTTTTTAGTGAGGAGGAAGGAGTCCCAGTGAGCATTTTGAATCTACAAAGGGTTTTAAAATGTGTTGTAAAAGTAGAAATATGTCCCATAATTCATATCAGTCTGGGTAATAAATCACGACTATAAACATCTACCTACTGGCCGATCAGATACAGTCCACATTACTAATAGTTTCTATTTGAAGCGACAGCAGCAGTTTGCTTTGAAAATCACAGCTAAAGAGTCATGATTCAAAGGTTCGTGGTTAAAAACACAAGAAACTTTAGCATTTCTGTTAATAGATACTGCACAATGACGCAGGCATGATATAGATGAATATCTTTTGATGAATTCAAAATGCCTGGGTATAAAGAGTGAAGTGTCCAAACCCTAGTTTTAGTTCATACAAATCAAGCATTACATATTCATATAGCCCAGTGGTTCTCAAACTCCCCCCCTACAGAGGAAGAAATATGTTCCCTGTTAACAGTTTTTAACTGCAGTGAAACTGTTGTTTTTGAAAATATGGACTGAAGCAGAATATTTCGTAAGATAAAAACATGTTGTGAATTTTTGGAAATAACACAATCTCTCTTTTTTCAATAAATTTTGACTTCTGGACTGAGGCGGTTACAGAGAAGGAGGAAAGAGAAGGTGGAAGGTAGGCTAATGCTGCTGTAAGTTTAATAATAATTATAATGTCAACGTTAGTGGATGAAACTTCGAACTACTCGGTACAGCCCTACTTTGTCGTATTTTCTTTTGATTGCCTTCAGATGAGCATTTTGAACCGCTGATATAACCATTGGTATTGTTACACATTTGACTCTCTCAAGAGTGGAAATATACCAAGGAAGGTAAGCAGCAACTCAGGCAAGTTAAATGTATTCTATAAACCTACAACTGGACTGTGAAGCTCTACTCACTACAGCACTGGGCTTGACACTAGTAGGGATCTGGACTAAAGTTGAGACAAACCTCAGACCATATAATAGTCTACAATCCATTTGTCATATAAACCGATCAGCCATAACATTAAGACCACTTAGAGGTGAAGTGAATGACATCGATTATCTCGTTACAGTGGCACTTGGCAGTGGGGGGGATATATCAGACAGCAAGTGAACATTTTGAACTTTGTGTTGGAAGCAGAAAAAAAAGGGCCAGCGTAAGGATGTGAGCGACTTTGACAAGGGCCGAATAGTGACGGCTAGACGACCGGGTCAGAGCATCTCCAGAACTGCAGCTCTTGTGGGATGTTCCCGGTCTGCAGTGGTCAGGACCGACCAGAAGTAGTCAGAGGAAGGAAAACCGGTGAACCGAACAGATCTCGATCCGATGGAGCATCTGTGGGATGTGCTGGACAAACAAGTCCAATCCACGGAGGCCCCACCTCGCAACTTATACAGGACTTAAAGGATCTGCTACCGACGGCTTGGTGCCAGATACCACAGCAGACCTTCAGAGGTCTAGTGGAGTCCATGCCTCGACGGGGAGTTACTCAATATTAGACAGGTGGTCATAATGTTACGGCTGATCGGTGTACATAAACACTCTATGAGGAGAATGGGCATCAATTCTAGTAATCTTTTTACATGCTAACTTACTGTCTAGTTCTAATATTTACCTTAATGAACTAATAATATCCCAGCAGACAAGACAGCAGAAAGACAACAAGAGTTAAAACACTTTGAAGTAGCAACAACAATAACACGTTCATGCATGCAGACAACAGAAACATGCTGATATAGAAACGAACACAGAGAAACTAGCAGCCACAGATGTTTCTATGTTTGAGTAAGCTGTAGTAGAAGAGGTTATTTATCAGGACAACACGTCATTTACCACCCACTGTGGCGACTGGACGCTGTAAAAGTTATTTTTGTTCCCGTATTTTAGAAATAACCCGTCATTTACGAGTCGTCTCCTTCCTGCCAGACTGGAAAAGTAGTAAACGTCTGACGAACTGAGAGGTGATAACAACCCCCAGACACGCTGTGATGCTGGACAGGCTGGTCTGAGCACGTCCGTCTGAGCTGAGACAGACGTGGGCCGTCAAACAGCGAGCCCATAATTTACATTGTTGATGTTTTTCTTCTACTCTAAACCTGCCTGCCCTTCTCTTTTGTGTTATTATGTATTTGAGCATGTTTGTATGTGTGTGTGTACCTTGTCCATCTTCAGTCTCTTCAGGTAGGACGGGCTGTCGTAGCCTTTTGCCTGCCGCGCTTCCTGTAAGTGATTAATCATCCAAACGTTCTTCCTTTGCTTGGCAAGATCTAGCGGTGTTTCACCCTACAAAAACAACAAAAGACCAGTCTGTACACATCCATCATCATCATGAACTCTGAAAGCTCCGGCTACTATTTAAATAACATGGCCGTCCAGGTGCACGAAGATGTTAAGGCATTACCTTGATGTTCTGTGCGTCGACGTTAGCGTTGGCGTCCAGCAGCAGGCTGATGACGGTGGTGTTGCCGGCCAGCACGGCCCAGTGCAGCGCTGTGTTCTTGTGATATTTGTCGCCCAGGTTGACGGACACGTTGAAGGTCAGTAGCAGCCGGGTTGGGTCCACGCTGTCACACAGAGGAAGAAAATCATCAAGTCAAACAAACAGGCTTGTCAAGAGGAGGAAGAAGGACAACATGAACGTGATGAGAAAAAATTAAGACACTTGTAGATTTGGTGACATCTAGTGGTGTGGTTGCAGATTGCAACCGACTGATTACCCTTTTCTATGTCATACTAGGAACCTATTTCTGCTGCAAATGATGTAATTCCCCCTCATGGATTAATTAGTAACTTACTAAAAAAAATTACCGCCCAGAAAAAATTGCTTATCAGGGAATATTCAGATGAGGCTGAGCAGGAATACTGGCACTTGTTTCCCCGTGTTTGCAGTTTGTGCAATGAATGACGACTCATTCTTACATGAGGAAGTTGTGTGTGTGTTGCTGCAGTCAGCAGAAACGTGCTCCAGCTTGTGCACAGTACGGTGTAAAGTGTCCCGTATTTAAGACGTTCCCAGGCATTGGTTTTCTTGGTTTGAGATATTTCTTGTCGAGGCAGACTAAGCTGTGGTAGCAACTGTGGGGCGCACAAATTATACACACCTGTGTGTCCTGTAAGCCGCCCACATCAGAGGAGTCATGCCGTTCTGATCCATCATGTCCACATCCTATTGGAGAGGAAAGATGCAATCAAAAAACTGAGAAGAGAGAGGTGGAGAAGAGCAGCAATAGGACTCCCCCTACTGGAGACAACTGGTACAAAATGCTTTCAAAACAACAGACTTGTCCCCAGATAACAAAACCCAAATGACACAAACACAAACAGGAAAAACAGATGATATGACGTTCCTATCTTAGCAATTACTACCTCTGTTTTTAAAAAGGATCCTGGTGGACCACAGTAATCATTCTATAGATGAAGATGCTGTTGTGAAAAGAACCATTTTATGCATTTGCCTTATCTTCCTGACATGAGCTGCAGCGTTGGCGTTTCCTACCTGTCCTTTGGCGATAAGGTAGGCCACGATGGAGGTGTGGCCGAACTGCGCGGCCAGGTGAACGCAGCTGCATCCCTCGCCGTCGATCAAAGACGGGTCTGCGCCGTATTTCATGAGCTGCACCACCATGGATAGATGGCCTTGTCTGGGAGAAGGTGGACACAAAAACAAAACAATCTCAATCTGACATTCCTCGCTACTCAGCCTCAAAGTCTGAGAAATAAAATTCACAGTAACATGCTCAGTTTGGTTTGAGCTTTGGGTGAACGTGTTTCAGGTCTTTAAGCTGCAGAATGTTTTACAGTTTGGTGAAAATAGCCACTAACACACAGGAACAAATAACTCCAGTGTTTCAGAGGTTTGGAGTGGAGAAGGCCAGAGCCATTCTCACTTGATCACCCTCTTAGACGCTGAGTGGGTGACAAACAGTCCAAAGATCAGGGTCTTTTTACTCCCACTGCTATTAAACTGCTGTATTTGCTCGAAATAATGTAGCACGATATTGAGAGACTGACTCCCTGTCTGCGCTGTCTCCGTGGTGTAGCGGGGTGATGTGTTATATGCTTTATTGCATACAGTATATTGAGTTTTTAAAATGTATTTTTATGACTAACCCCGTCTGCAATGTAAACCTCCTCCTTTATTTCGTCGCCTAAAGCTGTGTTCAGACCAAGAACGAAGCAACGTTTTTGCCTTGGACCGCCGGTATCATTTGTGTTCATTTGCACAAGACGCACCGGAGAGGAGAAGGAGCTCGTTTCCATAAATACCAACAACTTCCCGCCATCAGCCATGGAAGAAATACCCGCCGTTACTGCTTTGTACATGTTGTGGAAGTCCCAGATATGTCGGAAAACAAAACCCTGTCGTGTCTGGGTTCATAACATCACCTGACCGGCAGCGAGCTGTATTCACATACAGCACCATTGCACTGACTGTATCTAGCAAGCCACACGTCGCTACTGTGGTATGAACCCAAAATAAACAGATTGTGCTGTGATTTAATTGTAATAAACGGATAAAAAGGATGCCGAAATAACTACATAATGATGTTGATTTGTGAAAAGTCTGAATTCATGCTTTGTCAGGTCTGTCTACAAGACGACAAGCAAACTATTTTTAAATTACTTGTTTTCTGAATGGAGTTTGGATCGATCAGTGCCAGGCTATGCAGCTGCTCCATCAACACTCAGGATAAAGTCATCTTGGCATAAATACGGCAGCGACGTTGTTGTTTATACCATAAACAGTCTGTGGTTTATACACACTCTGGACAAATACGATGTACTATCGTAGATCTGGGTGACCACAGACGGCTACAATATTTTTTTCCTCCATTTCTGATTCAACAACGTCAGGACACCCAGCACTTTGTGTCTAAATGGCTGAGGTCAAACAGACGCAGGAGGCTGGGGGCTTTTAAAGGTCACTGGCAGGTGGAGGGGGGTAGAGGGTGACACATGACTCCTGAGTGTCTGTGCACCGGCGATGGTGTGGATGCCTGTTGTCAAATCTATCAATAATTTAGAACGAGAGCGCTTCATGCCCCCCTGGTAGAGGCGGGGTGGGTCTCATGTGACCTGTCCCCGTCTCACCAGTTACAGTACGACTGAGTGATCGTTACATAGAGGACATACACCGATCAGCCATAATATTAGGACAGCGTGGGTACCCTGATCGGTCCCCGTACACAACAAACTGCTCCTCACTATGTTCTGACACCTTTCTATCGGAACCAGAATTAAACTTTTTCCAGCAGTTTGAGCTCCAGTAGCTCTTCTATTGGATCGGACAATATGGGCCAGCCTTCGCTCCCCACATGCATCAGTGAGCCTCGGGTCTGACCCTGTCGCCGGTTCACCGGTTTTCCTTCATTGGACTACTTTTGGTAGGTCCTGACCACTGCAGACCGGGAACATCCCACAAGAGCTGCAGTTCTGGAGATGCTCTGACCCAGTCGTCTAGCCAGCACAATGTGGTCCTTGTCAAAGTCGCTCACATCGTCACACTGGCCCATTTTTTCTGCTTCCAACACATCAACTTCAAATTCAAAATGTTCACTTGCTGTCTAATATATCCCCCCTACTGCCAAGTGCCATTGTAACAAGATAGTGTTCTTAATGTTATGGCTGATCAGTGTATATAAAGAGCTCCGTGGATTACATGAGTACCACCAAATGGCAGATATGCTACCTGTGGTCAGTATGCGTTACCTGGTGGCCCAGTGCAGAGGCGTGGAGTTGAGGTCTCCTCCCAGCTGGTCGACTATGGCTCCCTTTGATATGTAGTACCTGCACAAACAAACACAATCATCAGGTGAAACTTTACACGCCATCCACCCATAAATCTGATCTCACTTTAATTGTCTAATCTAGCTGCATAACTGGTTTAAACCACAACAGAGAGATTGTTGGCTGTTCCTGACCTGACGCCCATAAAGACTAAACACAGCATGCGACACCAAGCCAAAAAACATTCTCCACAAAACAAGATCCTGAAGTTGCACTGCAGCTGGTGTGAAAAGTGGAGTACGAGTTAATGGTTAGGTCGGACAATACAAGTCATTGGAAGACGTCATTTTGTAGACTAAACAATTAGTTAATTATTTGAGAAAATAACCAATAATGACGACCATCTTTGGTTGCATTCCTCGCTAAATTTGTGTTAACGACTTTTTTCACTGAGCGACCTGAATCAAGCTAGGTCATCTGAGTGTGCGGCTAGAAAACAGGGCCACTCTTTTCCTCTGATGGGGGGTAAAGAGCTCAGTGGAAACAAGTACAAGATCGTACACCAGAAAAGCTGTGCAAGCAAAGAAAACAGTGTCAAAAATGGGGAAACAGACACATTTATTTCTGCCTGTGAAACGTTTATGTATGGTATACTGGCTGAGCACACTTCTTTTTCCAGTCATCTTATTTCAAACTCACACTTGGGAACTGACCAGTGCAACCGCATATTTCCAGCCAGCCCTTTGGATTCAGACTCACAACCATCCAACCGCTCTAACCTCTTTGGTACCGTGCCACCACCAGCGTCACACAAAAACATGACTGGACTCACTTGACCAAATCTATCCTGTTGTTGATGGCGGCCCAGTGGAGGAGTGTTACGTTTTCTTTGTCTGGCTGCCGAACGTCGAAGCCCGCCTCCACCAACTCCCTGCAGCGCTCGAAGATGCCGTACCTGAGGAAGAGGGGCGGAGAGGGATTAAATTCTCCTCATACACAAACACAGATAAACACAGGGTTAGATGCATAAAACCTAGACACACTGACAACTTAAAAAAACAGATAAACAGATACTCAGACCCAAACAAGACACCCACACTGTGACATGACTTGACACTGGGCTGTCTTTAAGCAGATATTCCTAACCTCAATTCAAAACAACATAAATCTCTTGTTGCAGATGTAACATCCCACACAAAGCTTACGTTGTCTTATCAGGAAGACATTTCTCCTCCTGTTCAAAATGCACCTTAGAGGCAGATTTGTCAAGTATTTAATACTCTTATCAACATGGGAGTATACATGTATGTATATATTTATTACTCGAAATCAATTAACAACACAAAACAATGGCAAATATAATCCAGAAACTGTATTGTTATTCAGAAGAATTGCAAAATCAATAACAAAATCCTACAAAAGAAATCGTGATACATTAGTGAACCCCTTAACATGCACACATATTATCCACTCACTGTGTGGCTTTGACGATGTCCCAGGTGCTGTAGTCATCCACATGGTTCTTACGGCTGACATTCTCGCTGTAGCCGTGGTTGTAATGACTCTGGGGTTTGATTTCCTGAAAAGAAAAGAGGAAGGACAAGAGACACAGAGATTAACATAAGTCTGTACGGTCATGCTGCTTTATTAGATCACAAGCATTATGTTGGAACACCCCAAAATGCACTGGCACATGGGGTGCCAAAACCCTAACCCAAAAAGGTAGATGACCACAGGTTCCCGTTAATTTTGGACATTTGTGTTACGATATTTAAACAAAACTATCCGTCAACAAGGAAATAAAAGCCTCTTGTCTACAGACCGGTCTCTTGAGAGAGCTCCAGCCAGCTCATAGCGAGGTCTGTGAAGCGTGACCCGCCGGCTGGCGAGGTAGCGACCCAGGCAGGCGCTATAGCTAGCTGTCATTGCAGTTTGTGCAGCTTCTAAACTCCTAAAACGTCGAAGCAAATGTTCGATTCGCCAGCTAATATTGTAAAACTGCCAATATTCAAAATCTACACAGTTGATTTCTCACCCCATACATTTTCAGAAGTGAATTTAGTGAAAGAAACGAGCAGTTTTTGGCCATTGGTGTTGTGACCATAGTGCCGTTCCAGCGCTTTGCATTGTGGGATACAGTAGGCGAGGTAGACTGGTCCAAATCAGTATGGTTCCCCACAGGTGTGTGTGTGTGTGTGTAGAGAAGCTATCTGACTTGTCAACACAGGTGTAACACATTATATTAACATTACAGGACAAGATGTACAGGCTTGACTGAACTACTGGATGTAGCCCCCCAGTGATGGCCTTGCTCCATTCACTCCAATAACTGATCACTGTATTAAAAAGAGGAAAATAAAGGGCTTCAGGGCAAAGACAAAAAAAAAAAGACAGGCTTGTCTGGTCCTGTTGCTGCTGAAGATCTAATCTGTCACACAGATGTGGCAACTCGTATTCAATTAGCCTCCATAGTAACGTCATGGCAACTACAATTAGCCTCCATCACCCGGAAACAGGGGCCTGCGTGGTAAACACAGAGCACCCACACAGCCTTTTGTCATTCTGACTTTGTGAACGAGAGCTGAAGCGAATGTTGAACCGATTTACTGTCACAGAGGGAAAAAAAGTGACTGAGTTTTGTTGTATTTACTAAAACTCAAACAAAATTGAGAGGACAGAAATAACGATTCTGTCAGCACACTGACAGCTGTTGTTGCCTGTTGGGCTGCAGTTTGCCATGTTATGATTTTAGCATATGTTGTATGCTAAATGCAGTACCTGTGAGGGTTTCTGGACAATATTTGTCATTGTTTTGTGTTATTAATTGATTTCCAATAATAAATATACACATAGATTTGCATAAAGCAGCATATTTGTCCACTCACATGTTGGTAAGAGTATTAAATACTTGACAAAACTCCCTTTAAGGTACATTTTGAACAGATAAAAAATGGGATTAATTTGCGATTAATCACAATTAACTATTTTAATTAATTATTATTTATATATATATTATTTAAATTATAGTATTATTAATTAATAATATTAATAATATTAAAATAGAATAATGAGATGGCATTATATTTAGCAATACCAGCTGCATAATTGGCCAGTTATGGTAATCAAGACAAGCTGCAGTTTTCTTGTAAACTAACAAAAGAATATGTTTATATTCAGTGTTACTCACTAAAACGCATAGTGTGTCTTTCTTAAAAGTTTGAAACAGGCATTTATACACCCGTGTTTACTAGCAAGCAGTCCTCTTCTCTCCTGCTTTCTTCTTTCGTGCCTCAAAAAGGGAAAAACTGCTCCATGGCACTACTAGAGGACTGGCTACAGCTTTTCAACACACTGTTAATTATGTAACTTGTGTATAAAACCAAATTTCAATATAAAAACAATTATTATGGGTCAATAAATTGCAACAAGTTTACTTCTTTTTACTTTTTACATTTTCTGGTGCTGTTATCCAAAGTTAATGCTTTTACTTGAGCAGCAGAATAACCTTCAATTCCTAAATCCCAAGCATTATAAAATCATCAATAGTAAGGGGGAGAAATAGGAAAAACAGAAACTAAAATCAGCAGAGGAGGGATCAGAGAGTAAATCAGTCTGAGGAGGAGGACGAAGGAGGTGATTTTTAAGGTGTCAAAGGAGGTGTTCGTACTTTTCGCAGCCACGTTTTTGCTCATTTACAAATCCATACGATCCATTTCAACTACGCCACTACTGCTATTCAGACTAGTTTAGCTGCCAGAGAGAAGTGAAAGTAACTCAAGCATGATCGTGACTGTGCTGAGCTGTTTCGCTATGACAGACTGACCAACAGAAGCCCAGAAAAACTGAGGAACTCAAAGTTTCTTCCTTCATCTGGATATTCAATTGAGGGAAACAGTTTCCCCGTCTTTCCGGGGGACAGGGGGGAAGAGGGCTATGGCTCTAAATCCTCAGACAGCAGCTGTTAAATCACTTTCTCCATCTCAACCTTCCATGGAGATAAACTTTGACCTCTTACCAGTCACAGCAGCCACACTCCCTCTGTTCATTCCCTCCTGTCATCTAAAAGGCTGAGGATGGCATTTGTGACTATAGTGATAATTGCAGCCTGACATATGAATTGACTCTCCATTATCGGATTTCGCGCTAGTATGAACAAAGCTTTACTTGCCCCCAAACTGCATGTGATTATCATAAAGTGGGCATGTGTGTAAAGGGGAGATTCGTGGGTACCCAAATAACCCATTTTCATTCACATATCTGGAAGTCAGAGGTCAAGGGACCCCTTTGAAAATGGACTTGACAGTTTGGATCGTTATTTAACCTCCTTCGCGACAAGCTATGACAAAGTTGGTACCAATGGATTCCTTAGGTTTTCTAGTTTCCTATGATGCCAGATTACCTGTCTCATGCACTACTGTCAGGATATAGTGACAATTTTATAAATATAACTTTTTATCATATTTGCTCAAAGTCACCGACTGCAGCTTTAGTGATATACCTGCTTACTGGTGATGCATACAACAAAAAGGCAGGCAGCAGGGATGATACTACCAATTAAACACATTATCCATGTCAGGCTAAGCATTGATTTTAGGTTGGAACCTCATCTGTGAGGTGAGGCAGCAGGCTTGGCTTTTGTCAATGGAACAGGTCAGTGGGACATATGGCATTGGCAACCACTCCTTGGGGGGAGTGGTGGAGGTCACGTGCCTTGAGCTAAAAATGTTACACAGCACCACCACAAAAACAAACAGCAAAAAAAATATATAATCGTTTTTTTTTCACTGCATCTGCAATGACTACTTTTCTAAAATTGCACTGATGTGGTGTTTTTCCTCTTGCTGGCTGTTGCAATAACTCATAATCTGATTTAATCTAAAATGAGAGCCATTTCGAGGGACTAATTCAATATTCAAGGCACAGGTTACGTCCATGGATCGGGAGGAAGCAGAGGGGAAACACTATTTATATAAGGGAATTAATGGGAATGCTCCAAACAGAATTGTCCACTTTGAAGTATCAAATCAAATAACTGAGCAGGTGCCCTACCTTTATGTGCCATATATGCAAGAACACTCATTTGCATTTTCAGATGAGATTGGAGGGCGAGGACATGTATCCCTGTATGTTCCTCGAGAGAGGTCCATGGTTGTTCTGAGAGTGCAGCTAAACTTCTGATGCTCTAATTCAGGTGCCTCATACATTCAGACTCACTCTGCTCTCACCAAAATCTACCCAATGACCCAGATTCAAAGCAGCACCCTGCTGAACAACTTTAAACCAAGCCTGTATAGGCATGCAGGAAAATAAACTAAATTTATGATGAAGCTACCACTGTCGGTCATATTCCTTCAATATGACGGGTAGATGTGGAGCCAAAAGGTAATTTAGTGAATGATTTAAAGAAGCTGGAGGTTGCAGAACTCTAAATTCATGGCAGGCAGTTTACCTCTTGCAAGACAGGTGGAAAATAAACTTTGGACAAGGCGCAAGCACAGTCTTGTATATAAAGTGTCAACAAAATGCCACATACTGTTTTTTTCTGTAATGCACAATTTGATTGCATTTAAAAACACAACAGGGGCCAACTGCATAAAAATGTGTGTATTAAACACCAGCGAACAATAAGCAGCCACCGTTCTCTGCCTGTGTTTTTGTATCTGTATGCAATATCACGCACTGGCTCAGCGTCCGACACTGAATCCAGACAGACAAGACTTCTGCGCTAAGTTCATCTGAGGCCTCTCTCTCAGGCTTCCCAGTCAGGTCGAGCTGTGACATCCAGACAAGCAAACAAAGGAAGGAATTACTAACAATTCATTGTGTCAAGGGGAACAGAGAACGGATGGTAATTGCATTTCCATTAATTAAGGAAATCCCTCTCTCTAGTAAACCTGAACTGAAAGGGTCAAGGAGGAAAGATCTTCAAGGACCAACAGCAACTGATTGTGTCAGTCTACATCTGAATGTTTATAGTGCCACAGAGAGGAGGCATTTTATCTGTAACACAGAGGAAAACACTCTGTTTGAATGCAAATGTGTAGAGGACAAGGTATGCACACATGTAAGACCAATTACCTTGTGTAAACTGATCATTAAAATGTATTTGAGATTTGCATTTCATCTAGGATGACTGATTAAATGTGTGTGTTTAGTCTTCAGAACACACTGCAAATGTTGATGTGTAACGTCTTGCTCAAGCACGTTTGGCCGGCCTGAAAGAAATCCTCCTAAACCATACAGCTACAGGGTCTACTTAGCATATTATACGTGTTCAACTGGTGTTTGACAAAGTCATTAGACTGCTGTCACAGTCTTCCATTGTAGTTCCATAAACCAAACTGCCTAACCAAAACAATTGAGAGAAACATAACTGAGGGGAATCAGTGTTCAACATTTAGGGGGATCTAATGGCAGAAATGGAATATAGTATTAATAAGTATGTTTTCTTTAGTGTATAATCACCCGAAAATAAGAATTGTTGTGTTTTCGTTACCTTAGAATGAGCTGCTTCTTATCTACATAGGGAGTGGTTCCTCTCTTTACCGAGCTAGCCACCATGTTTCTATAGTAGCACAAGACGGACACACCAAACACTAGCTCTAGAAAGGGCCATTCACGTTTTCATGTCTTTGTGTCGGCCACTGTATTTCTCCTTCATTCTTGGCGCACAGGAGAAGTTTCAGTTGGTTACAATTTGCATGTTTCAGCTCTTTCAACATCCTCAACTTTGACTTTCTCTACTTGCTGGTCTCTCTTTGTCTCATTATTTTTAGACAAGTCAGGTTGTAAAGGCGGACGAGTCGGCGTGATGACATTCAATAGTCTCATTTAGCCACTTGTTAGCAACCACCTTTTTTAAGACACGTAAAGGCTTCAAAATTAAAGCGTGACATATTTGTTGATGTCTAAACGTTAAAATCTCTTTAGCTTGTGTTAACCACAGACCTTATTTAAGGCATCTATCTAAAATTCCAGAGGAATCAGGAAGTGCTAAAATGCTAACTCCTTTCCAGGTTTTAGGACTCATTCCTGTGGCACTCTATAACCCAACTGTTCCGGTTGCAAAGTGGTATTAAGCTTCACAGCAGCATCTAAGGTAGAAAACATGCTCATAATCTGCAAAGGAAACGAGGCCTAATCTCCAGTCATAATCAACAGACTATAAGATAAAGAAATGGAGGATAACATTTACAAACTAGTCTTCCATTCATCGTTTGATTCTCCTTCCTTTGTGCAAACCAAACTGACAAAAACACCAGAATAACATACCTTGCTCTTATGGACCACATTTTCCCATTATGGGGTCACATATGAACTGAGAATACCGCAATCTATTTGTGGCCATTTGACTGCTCAGGATGTAGCAACAATACCACTGAAGTTCCTTATTGGCATTATGTGTGAACAACTCTATTACATTTCAGTTTTTTAATCAAACTTTTTGGCTCAACATGAGCCAAAATGGCTACTAGATGTTCGAGACACTCTCACCTTACATTAGTACATCACTACATCCATTTAAACCTATTTTCACTACGTATATTAACTCATTTTCTGGGCTCGCCTGACATTATAGACACAAATCATTTGAACTGCACACTGCCAGGATTATCAGTCACTGACCAAGCCTGAAGGTAAATTAGCCCACTTGACCTGCTGGCTGCAAACCAACAAGCAAAACAGGACTGCAGAGAGAAAAGCTAGCCAACTATCACTGAGACAATCTATTGTATGTGACAGAGTGCTTCCTGTTGATTCGATTATCTGCAGAGCAAAGATAATAACAACTGATAACCAGGCTATGTTCAAGATGCGAAACGTAAACCTACCTCTACCCAGAGCCATGGAATATATTAATGCATCTGTAGCCAAGTACAGCAATACATACTTGAGATGTAGAATACAAAGAGGTGAATATATAGCCTCTGATTTGTAATGTTAACAACAGCCAATGAACTCTATCCTCATTTAGGTGTCATGTGACTGTGGTGGCTGTGGTAAATGTTGGGTAACTTTGGACATTAACCTGGTACATCTATTATTCATTTATTTTTTGTTATGTTGTGTAGTCTTAAATTGTGTGTACTTATAGGTGCAAATGGCAAATAAAACTCTTGAATCTTGAATATACCCATATACACTTGAATATACCCATAAATATACCCATATACACTTGCATATACACTTGAATATACCCATAAATATACCCATATACACTTGAATAAACCCATATACACTTGAATAAACCTATACACACTTGAATATACCCATATACACTTGAATAAACCCATACACACTTGAATATACCCATAAATATAACCATATACACTTGAATATACCCATAAATATACCCATATACACTTGAATATACCCATAGATATACCCATATACACTTGAATATACCCATAAATATACCCATATACACGTGAATATACCCATAAATATACCCATATACACTTGAATAAACCCAGATACATTTGAATATACCCATAAATATACCCATATACACTTGAATATACCAATATACACTTGAATATACCCATAAATACACCAATATACACTTGAATATACCCATAAATATACCCATATACACTTGAATATACCAATATACACTTGAATATACCCATAAATATACCCATATACACTTGAATATACCCACAAATATACCCATATACACTTGAATATACCCATAAATATACCCATATACACTTGAATACACCTATAAATATACCCATATACACTTGAATAAACCCAGATACACTTGACCCCAATGTGCATCCCCGCAGCTATACTGTATACCAGCCAGTTTAGCTCCCAAGCTAACGTCGTATGACTGCAAGGATTAAGCTTTAACGTGTCTTTTTCTCCATTAAGCACTCATCTGACAGTGTTGTTTACTAGCTGCACGGCTAAACCCCCAGCTAGCTTCATGTGAACAGGAACATCTGGTCCAGTGTTTGGATGCTCTGCTGCTGCAGGATGGGGAGCTAGCATTAGCATGTTAGCATCGTTAGCATTATTAGCATCGTGCTAACCCCCCAGCGGTGGTGTTGCAGCGGGCATCGGGAGTTTAACACGGTGAAAACACGCAGCTACCCGCTAACAGAGTGGTGTTATAGGTTTAGTGTGTGTTCGTGTGTCCGTGTGAGTGAGTGTGGAGGGGTAGAGACTGTACCTCTGGATGGAGAATAGGGACGCAGCCAGCTTCTTTCTCATACTCCTCCATAGCGTCCGCCATCTTGGTGCTGAGGTTCGCTGTGCATTCTGGGAAACGAGAGAGAGAGTGTGTGTGTGTGTGTGTGTGTGTGTGTGTGTGTGTGTAGGGGAG
>CAKAOI010004048.1:2240-19449 GCA_916701655.1 Sebastiscus albofasciatus | reverse complement strand
ATGTATAAATATGGGTGCGGTTTCCACTTTTTCAAACACTTTGACCTGATGAAGATCCAAACAAGATCAAAATCGAGTCAATAAAAATATCGTGGCATGGAGTAGTGTGCAGGCGTGACCTTTTTCTGTACAAAATGTTGCGCCAATCCATCAAGTAGATGTTGAGATATTTCACAGCATAAGTGAAAGTGAAGCATAAGTGAGAGTATTGTCCACTCTGAGTATGAGCTCTAAAAATCTGGCAGACGATACAGAGTCCTCAACTGCAAGCTGAACCGTTTTAAAAACTCGTTTGTGCCCATCTCAATCAAACTTTTAAATCTTAAATAATATTTCTTGAGGCTGTAGGGATGTGCACTAGCGTCATGGTGTTCTTACTCTTGTTTTTTATCTCTTATTTATGCTGTTTTATAGAGATCTTGTGCAATATGGGTAATGTGCAATATATGTTGTTTGTGGTTTTCTGTTTACATGTTGATTGATGTTTGCTTTTAATGTTTTTACATATTGATGCTGCTGTAGAGGCAAGCTGATGGTGTGCAGCACTGAGTCCAAGACAAATTTTCCCAAGAGGACAATGAAGTGTATCGTATCGTATCGTATCGTATCGTATCGTATCGTATCGTAAAACCTTGAACTGCTGGATCATCAAAGTCATTAAGATTCATAGCAGTATTAGCATGTTTCCTAAACTAAAACAGTTAACATGAAAAACTCAGGGGATCACTAAAGCTATCACTACTCATCCTGAGGGGTACATGAATGTCTGAACCAAATTTCAGAACAACCCATCCAATAGTTGTTGAGATATTTCAATCTTGACCAAAGCGGTGGACAGACTGGCCGACTGATATTGCCGTCAATAGAGGCACGCTGCTAGCGTGGCTAAAAAGACTACGATTCCAACATGCATCCAACAACACTTGGTTGTTTGATACTCTTCAATAGACACATTTCAGTCGATGCCATATATGTTGTGATGTTCAATAGCCCAGTCCAGTCCTAGGGGTATTAACAAAAGAAAGAGTAATAATGCCTTTTCTTGTTTTTAGGCTGTATTTATTCAGTTTAGCAAGGGAGACTGTACACCCATCTAAAATATGATAAAACTTATCAGCAAGTATCTCGAAAAGGAATTAGTGCCTCTAACTTCAAGTTGCATTGTAATTCATTCTAGTTGTAAGGTGCATAATACAGTAGCTTATCTACTTTTCTTTTGCAAGAGTAGATAAGTCGAGCCTACATCATTTCTCATGAATAATCCCTGTCCTCAAGGCCACATTTCCACCACTGGGAGAGAAAAGAGCTAGAAGAGATGGGGAAACAGAAAGATGACGAGCACAGTGTGAATATCTGTGACTGTTTTTGAGTCTGTCAATATCAAGATGCTCCACAATAACTCAGACAAGTCCAAAATAGTATTTGGGGCACAACAAGCAGTGAGCAAAGGGAGAGAAAGAGTCATAAAAACACAGACACACACCCACTGACTCAGGGGGAGGAGTGTGTGACCTGACCTTGGCATTAAGTGTGCTTTTTTGTTTCTGTACCACACTCTGTCTCTTCCCAAGAATATCTTACCCTCCTGGTTTGACTGTGCTGAAATGAACAATGGGGGAATACACAGGAACCCTAATCACATATTTGTCACTCATTTTGGATATTTAGCTTTTAGCTCTTAGTTGTATTTTCCACTGCGAGACTTGTGTGTTTGTACCCTGGCTGTATTTGAGTCTGTGTATGTTTGCAGTTTGCAGCTTTGAGCAAGAATAGTACAAAGCGAGCTCCTGCAGTGCAAACAGAATGAATGTGGATTTGGGTTCAGACTCGGGCTCCGGCTCCTTTGAAGATGTTATTCCCTCAGTCTAGTACCTTTGATTGCTACTGTACAAAGGGTAGGGTTGGAGCGAGTGTGAGGGGGGGAAGTGAGGGGGGGGCAGACGAAGGGAAAAGTGTCTGAAAGATTACATTACCAAGAGTGAAACAGGGAAGGAACTGTAATGTGGAACATCAAAGTGTCACGGCAGAGTGCCTTTGCAATATAGGGGTTCCATATTATTAACCCTGCAACCCTTTCTCTTGTTATACCCACTAGTGACTCATTAGACAGGTCATTGGCTCACAGGCTAGTGTCAATATTTCATTGTCTGTATGCATAATTTGACAGTTAAATCAGAGGAGCACTTTCAAACGAGAAGGGAACTATTATATATAAAATGGGAGCACGGAAAGAGGGAGAGGGGAACAGAGAGTCTAGTTCACAGCCACTCTCTTCTGATGAGGCATAAATCGAAAGATCAAGGGAACTTAAAGGGTAACTTTGGTATTTTTCAACCCTATTTGCCCATGTTTTTTGTACATAAGTGACGAATGGGGACAACAATTTCTGAAATTGCTCCAGTATTGAGCGAGAATGCTGCAGACGGCAGCGGCTAAACGGGCTGCGATGTAATCATATCGGGCAATTCCGCACCATCAATTTACGTCCACTAAAGTGCTTGTTTTTGCCATATGACAGGCTCAGATTGTTATTATAAGAGTCTGACAACGATAGAAAGGACCCGACAGAGAAATAAAACATTTTTCTTTACCTTTCGCTTGGTCCGGTTTGTTTGTTATTGTTATTGTGTCCTGTGACTTGTTGCCAGACGACGGTGGAAACGTGGGTGAGAGTTAGAGAGAGGAATGCCGGTGTTGTCAGTGTTTTTGTTGTGTTGGAGTACAGAAAGCGTAGCTTAGTGTTATCTAAAATATTTTCAATGTCATGGCTGAATATTCAGCAGATTTCAACAATGTGGATTTCAAAAAGATTCTTCTCCTTGAGCGAGTCTTGTTTAGACACAAACACACACAAACAGACCAGATCAAGTGAAAGGCAAAGAAAAAAGTGTTTATTTCTCTGTAAGGTTGTTTCCATGTTAGACACTTATAATAATAATCTGAGCCTGTCGGTGGCAAAAACGAGCTCTTTTAGTGGACGTACATTGACGGTGCGGAATTGCCCGATATGATTACATTGCAGCCCGTTCAGCAGCTGCAGTTCTTGTTCAATACTGGACCAATTTCAAAAATAGTTGTCCCCATTAGTCATTTAGACACAAAAACATGAGATAAAAGGGTCCAGGTTGAAAAATACCGAAGATACCGTTAATAAGAAGCCCTGCTGCCCCAACCACCTGCTGTTCTCTCTCTTTTTATCCCTCAGTCTCTAAGTGTGTCTCTCTCTCTCTCTCTCTCTGTATGGTGTGGCACATTTTTTTGTCATCCACTAGTTCATCTCTTTTATACGTTATACCAGTATACCAGGGGTGTCAGCAGCTCAGTCCGTAGGGACTTGGCCTGGGCCCCGGATGGACAAGGTACATAGTGTGGACTGGTGACTGGAGAGGTGCCAGTTCACCTGGGCACTGCCGAGACGCCCTTGAGTAAGGCACCGAACCCCTAGCTGCTCGTGGCGCTATACTGCGGTATGTGTAAAACAAGAAAAAGAAAACAGCAGAATGAAAAAAATGAATTTCAAGGGGACAAATAAAGAACATTATTATTACCAATAAAGGTGTGTTTTCAGTTCATAACTGAGGATGTTAGGAGTAGAGTCTCTGAAGCTCCCCGTTGGTTTAAAACATTACACTATATCACTGTCACTACAATAGGGCTCTCATTTACCACAACGCTATCTAGTTGCAAGTAATGCTACAAACTAATTAATATTCTAAGCCTAGGCGACAGAGAACAGTCTAAGTGGTTGCATTTACTAGACAAGAACAGAAAGCCACGTCCAATTCAATGCCAGCTTTTTAATGAACGGTGGGCCAGAGGCTGAGATTTGAGGGAGGGCTCAGAGTTCGCATCCGTGTTAAATACTTGATGTGGTCTTAAAGGAGAATCCCCTTAAGGTTCATTCTGTCTTCAGATGCCTCGGGCTTTCCTGCATTCATTAAGACTCATCTAGGTTTTGTAATCCTGTTTTTAATTGAGTTTTGTGCTTTTTTTCATTTTTAATTTGAGCTGTAACTTTCATCTCTGTCCTCTGTCAATCAAAGTTCAGAAAAACAACAAACAACAAAATCAATTTTTTTTTTAAGTATTTAACACTGGGGTTTGATTGCTATACTAATCTGCTTCATCAGGACTGTGTGGGTGTAGTTTCATTTGATTGACAATGGCCTGACAACCCACCAACTGTCATCAGATTGTGAATCACATATTGCAAAATCCTGCTTGGCGCAGTATGTAAATTTTTCTAACCGAGCTCCCGCCGACATAACAGCAAAGACAAGCTGTGGCTAGTAACGACCAATCATATTCATGAAGGTGTATAACACGGCCAATAATACCTGACACACCAACACCGCTCCCTCCGCAACCCCAACTCCAACCTTATGTGCTAGCTATATTTTTGGTATTGTTGACTTACTAACATTCAATAATCATGTATGACTAGTTCTCCCGGCAAAATCACAGAATGTCAACATTATGAATGAAGCTTTGGACCATATATAGCCCTGGAAAACACCTGCTTGGATGATAGGCTATGACATGTTGCAGGTATGCAGACGTACTGGCGTGCCAGCTTTGCCGGTCTGGGAAATCTCCCCGCGTTGAGAATGTGTGTTTGGCGTGGCCACCTCCGCTGCCTCTCCCAGCGCCATCTGGTTGCGAATGTGACTCATTGACATATGCTTTGAAAATACTGATATCTAGAATATAACTACACATTGTTTTATTTCAGATCTTTATTTGATAGTAGATCGATTAAATTTCACGCGCTCAATCGAATTCTTAACGACAAATTTATCGATTGTCGATTAATCGTTATCATCCCTACACTGAATGCACAACGCGCTCTTTTTTTGTGGAGGCAATCCCCGCCCTCGAAACAGCGCATGCGGAGCTCTTTGCTTGATGGAATTAGATGGGAAGACGCTTATTGTGACCAATCAAATTGTGGTTTGCGTAGCTTAGTTCTCACGACCAGTAGTAGACGGGTCGAACAATGGCGAATGTCAAGTATTTGTTTATCATAAGCGGCAAAGCCCACTGATAATAATATATTTTGAAGGGAAGGGGTTGATAAACGTCATAAGAGTTCCCTCAAAGAGCAGAGCCTTTTCCGCCAAATCTAACTCTATAATCTTTGCTATAAATGCTCAATAAATTTGGTCATCATTGATTACATAGTTTCCAGTGACCTCTGTGTGCATCTGAGCGAAAAATAAGATGTCAATTATACTGTAACTCTAGAATTCTGAAATATAAAGAAGGAATCGTAAGATGAACTGAAGTATCGCAGATACTAAATATAACATGTTCCTATTTGTGGTTCATGCTGGTTTAGAAATTGCTCGTAAAGTTGCAATATTTAGATTCTCATAACATGCAGTAACAGACCATCGAACAACTGCTCTGGTCTGATATGGTGGGAATGAAACCAGTTTTCCATTAAGACCTCTAAATCCTTGTAACATGAAGACATCACGTCCAGCGCACCAATTATAAACCTCCAGTCCCCCTCCCTCTCTTTTTTCCTCTCCCCTTACCTCTTTCATTTCCCCCTCACTATCTGTCCCTCCATCTTTTCGCTTCGTTAGGCCTGCCATGCTATTAATCTCACCAACAGATTGCCTCTATTAATTAGTCCACATCTCTCATCTTGCATGTAATAATCGGAGGTAATAGAGATATTAGGGAGATAAGGATATTTCTGCCGTCACAATCACTTTTAATTAGCCTGAAGATTAAAAGATAGACTGGCTGACGTCCAGACAGACAAGGTCTTTTTTCTTGCCATGAAAAACTCTGGGAGGACACAAATTCTGCAGCAAATCCAATGTGTCAGTCTGCAAAATATATCTGTTCCATCGTGTCTCACAGGACACCTCACATGGTGAAGGTAATAATGCGTCCACGCCTCTCTAGACAAAACAAGTTTCCAGCTTGTCATCAGTGACATTTCAGAATGAATATCATCCCTCACAGACACGTATAACTTACTGAGCATACGTTAAGGTAATAATTCTAATTCAAATGTGTCTGCATTGCCATTTAATTTGTATGTACGTGGGTCGTACTGTACTGTAGGATCAACTAGATAATTGAGGAAGTGTCTATACAGCATGTCTGTGGTTAATTGGAAGGTCCAGGGTGCACTAAACAGACAGGGAGAACAGACAGGGGTAATTACCAGTAGTGTGTGTGCTCACATGTGTGTGTGTGGCTGTGCATTGGCTAAAAGATAATTACACACTAGACTTGAAATAAATAATACCAATTACTGTCACAACTTTTCCCTGCTGACACATGGAGTAGATTTTATCTGATCTCATCACTAATGTTGCAATTCTCAGGATACCGTGTCGGATAAAAGAGCCTATTCTTTCAATGTTACTGGAGCTGACCTCTGCAGCATTCATGTATCTTGCTCTATAAAACACTTCGCCCCCGCAAGCACCCCTGTCCTGTCGCTTCCTTGGGGCGAGGGGCTCATCCAGTTTAATGGTTGATGTTCCTGGACCATTCCCTCCAGACCCGTTACTCACCCTAACCCTGTCAGAGCAGTGCCTACAGGGCACACATAATGAAGAGAATAGAAAATTGAACACAAGACCACAGAGCATCATTAAACCATTTTCTATTATGGTACTCAGTATAAAAGTGAAAGAAAACACTGCTGCCAGGTTGTTAAGAACCCAGAGCCACGGCTCCCAGTGGGATACTCAGGTCTCTATGGTTTTACTGGTTGGGCAATTCTAGTGCCGACAAGACACCGTTTCTCACCGGGGGGATCTTGCTGGAGACCTTTTAACAATTTACTTCAGAGACTGGAGTCCTCACCGAAGTTGCTATTGGCTATACTGTACCGCTCTACGGCATTATTATTTCCTGCCACTGTTCAGAAATGTATGCAAAGGGTGAGAAATGGTGGATAAGTATTTCTTAGCTTGCAAAATTGAACGTCAAAATTCTAATTTGGGTTGGCAAGACATGCTTTGTGATTGTTACTCACGAGAGCCCAGTTCACAAAAACTGTTGGAAAGTTGGGAGTGGAGCTGCAGAGCAGAGCTTTGGGAGGACTGTATGCTGACTCAGCGTGGAGTTGAAGAGATGAAAGTGTTTAGCGCAGAAAAGCCAAAATATGACTTCTTTTTGAGTCCTCTTTGTTCTGTTCACTTAAAGGCAGAGTCTGTGATCTATTGAGAAACTATCTTGAGTAGACGAGATTTTTAAAAATGATCCAACCAAAAAAAACTAACTCAGTGTTGCCAACTCTTCTTCCATTGAAAGTAACGAGCAGCACCAGCTCCAAAAGTTCCTAAGTCTAGCAAGAAAGTTGCCAAATCGGCAACACAGACAGCCTGTCGCTTCAGGCCTCACTCCAATGCCACTCCCCCAAAATTAACATAATGAACATAAACAACGAACATGGCTATTGTTAGCACTCAACTGTCACAGCTTGTGGAAGACTCCGGTGACGGGCAATGAGTGCACGGGCAGGCAGACAGGTAGCCCGTCCAATCATTACATTCAGGCCAAATGAAATGATTGGACGCTTATTACAGTCCTATGGCAGCCAAAGATACCAGAGTCTTTTCTTTTTTCTTATTAGAGTATTTGATTTATTGATTGCTATCAGGATGTAAAAAGAATTTCAGCTAATATAACAAAAAATGTTTGTAAAAATCTACCAAACCTTCCTTTAAATGCCAACACAATGATTACAATACCATCAATACATACAACGAGAGTGAATAAATACTGACAAAGACAACTCCTAATACTTCAACTGATACTCACCATTTCCAACTTAGAGCGCAAAGAAGCAACTGATAAAGATGGCTGACAATATTAGGTCTTATAACCTGGCCGGGAAGCTAAAAGTCAAGTTTTGCAAACTTTCTAAAACTCTTAAAACAATGTTCCTTTGTTTAATTTGTATTACTGAAGGCAGAGGTGGAACGTGTCTAACATCCTGATTCACCACTGTTCAATTCATAGGGTAATATTGAAGTTGTGTTACTCCAATTTTTTTTTGTATTGCAGTTAGTAGTTATGCTTTTATATACCAAATATATACACTGATAAATGTGATACGTTTTTATAACTTAAACTCTCAACAAGGCATTATGTAGTTAGGATTAGGACCAGCTTGACCAACTACAACATAAACGTGTTTATAACACATTTATGTATCAATAAAAGACATAAAAGGGCCAATTCTTTACAATGACTATCTATACTTTTGATAATTAAATATTAATTTATAATGGAATGTATTTACATTTTGTTTTTGAAACAATTTAGGTTTCACTGGCCTTTACATTATCAATGTACATTATCAATAACCACAACTAAGGTAATCTTGTATTCTAGCTCCATGTTGAGTGTTTCTAAATGAGCCCAAATATTTAAATATATATATATATATAAAAAAAAGTTTATTGCTAAGTTAAATGCAGAAACTCAAGCCAGAGCCTCAGGCCACTGTTTCCAAGGCTGGAGCCAAAATCACCCATGAGAGGATGTTCTGACAGAGAGGATCAACGTACATTTGAGCTGGACTGTCACGATGAATCTGTCATTCTGAAGGAAAACTATTTCTAAATTGAGACGAGACACACGCATGCTCATGCACACCTCTAACACGCACTGTAAGGTTCACTGACATTTTATTCCGTCCTGCATTTTAATCATATTCATATTTGCGTATGTTTGGGCGTGTGTGTTTGTGTAGTCCCAGATGAAGATGAAGTCTGCGGGCGTCGTGGATGGAGGCTTGTTCACAGAGAGCTATTGTAACATCTGCAATGCCCAGCTCATCTCCGAGTCCCAGCGCACCGCTCACTACGAGGTGAGTCCGTCTCCACAGGAATGTTCGCACAAAACAAAAACAAAATGTTGCTGCGATCACTGCGTTGACGTGCAGATTCCTGCATTGTACACTTCATAAGGCATCAGCCTTATTTGTACCAATTTGTGCTTGTGCCGTTCTAAGCAGTGCTCATCCATTATACATAAACTTAATGCAGCATGGTAATGCTAGTCAGTTGCACACAAACAAACACACACACACACACACTTTTTTTGTTTTAATGTAGTCTACCTCTCAGCAGACTCCCTAAGAGTAATTTAATGAATGGCCATTCAATAATCAGCCTTCTGCATTATTTAACCAGGATGTGTTTGTGTGTGCATGTGTATGTGAGCACATACGCGCGTGCGCTTGCGTGCATGCACTGCATTGAGGTTGTCCTTGATTACAAGACACAATTGGGATTAACAAGCATACTAATGAGGGCTAGACCCTTATCGGGAGAGAGTTAAGCAAGGACGACGACATTGTGCATTTGTCTGCACGCGAGTGTACCGACCACATTCAATTGAAAGTTATCTTTGTCTGCCTCTCAACACGAGTCTGACAGGAACACACGGCCTTGAGTTGTGCAGGGAAATGGGCAAGCTGAGTCAGTGCATTTCCTCAGTGTCGCCCTTTACAAAAAAAGTCTCTGTAGAGGTCAGTAGATCAAGAAGACAAAGCAAGAAATCATCTGAAGGCAGGGACTTTTTGCGTGTTAGTTTCAAGAAGGATAGAAGGCAAGGAAAGGCACATTTCAAACACAGGGTAACTGTTTTACGTAAGACGCAGAGGCAACAACAACAACAACAACAAGGCTAAAGAAAGGAGTACTATCATGGGGGATGAATTATTGAGGAGTCCAGGGTTCTGGAGTTCTTCTCTACTTCAGTACAGACTATGACAGTAATGCACCTGAAGCTCTTCAATAACTGCCAAAAAAACAACAGAAGAATAGCTTGTGCACTTCAGCGGTTTAGTTACAACAAATAACAGTTAGCAATTCCAGCTAGCTAGCAACGACTATCCATAAACTGATTGACACGCAGATGGACTACGAGTAAAACAAAAGTTTGAGTGTTGCTCATGTTGCTGCCTCACCTTTACACATCAATCCTCTCACACAGATTATTCAATGGTCAAACTGTTTAGGGATCAGATAAAAAAAGCAGCATCAAACTCTTCATTTGCACCCCTGACCCCCATAGACAGTCAATGCACACCACTGTAACAAAATAGTGCAGTTCTTGGTGTTAAGGATGTGAATCTGATCGTGTGTGAGTGAGATACATTCTGCATGTACATTCTACACAAACACGCAAAGATGACGTGACATTTCATGATGACATTTTTTTTGTTATTTGTCCTCTGCCCTGCATGTCTGACTCCTCCAACTTGATTTGACACTAAAAACCGAGGAAGATGAGACAGAGAGACGTGCATAGTCCATTAGAGGAGGGTGCGCATCGAGGGTCAGTGCAGGGTAACCATGGTGACACAAGGTCCCGCTTTTAGCCCATATCCCAGAGCCATCAACTCCATGACCATTTATTTATACACCTATAAACACAAGGATACACTCAGCCTCACAAACACACACTCGCACAAGCACTGACAAAATGCATTAAAGTAGTCTGACAAGTGAGGAGGCATGTGAGGTAGCGAGAGAGAGGGGGGGCGGAGGGGGGGATTTCATGTCCCGAGGGCAGACGATCCAATCTAAGCGCTCGAGCAGCAAGTACAGTGTCTTGTCAGAGTCTCCCCATTTGCTTTCTTTGTGTCCTGTTCGGCCATGATATACACTTTAACTTACAAGTACATTTTCTTCTACAAAAGCTTAACTCCACCAATCACATGATCCACATGATTGGTGGAAACAGTAAAGTGATTCCCTCACAGGGACTTCTAGTTCTGGGTAAAGCCATCTTAAGGCATTTGACACATTTGATCCAAAGTTTAACATTTTTCACCCCTTGATTAACCCCAATCTTGACTTGTATCCCTGCATTCTGCCGCACAATAATATGTATTTGATTGCATGTGTGGCAGTAAAGATACAGCGTAAACACTTACTTCTGGAAAATTGCCCCAGCCCGTGGAATTCATAGATAATAATAGTTGTTATATGGTAGAAAACGGAGTGAAGGTCACGGAGCTTGCCAATAAAAGGATAATGTATAGAGCAAGATAGCTGTGTCAACCTTGTACACAAACACAAAGAGCTGTCTAAAACACGTACACATGCACTAATCTTTACCCGGCAGTATGGCCAGTGATTTTCAATGTTCTGCATTAAAGTGAAAGTTAGCAGCTTCAAGGACGGCTCATTGTCCTTTCATTGAAACACTACTTTACTGTATAGTTCTGCCCATTACAGATTACAGATTTACAGAGGCAGACAAGTGCTGTTAAGTCATTTGTTATTGTTGTATTTTCACCCAACCCGTCTGTGGGTGAAAATACAACAATAACAAATGACTCAACAGCACAAAGACCCATTGACAGTACAGATATGCACTTGAACCATCTTCTCACCCATAGCTTTTAATATGATGCAGACTCATTTCAGTTATATATTAATATCTACAATTCTATTAATCGTTGATTCCACAAAAAGAGTTTTTTAGAGGCACTTGAATATCATCGTTTCAATTTTACTGTAATTTGTGTAGGGCTGTGTATTGGCAAGAATCTGGCAACACGATTCGTATCATGATACAGGGGTTATGATTAGGGCTGTCAAAGGTAACGTGTTAATGCAAATTCGTTTTAACGCCACAAATTTCTTTAACGCATTAACGCAATCGAGGTTGTAGCGGGCTCAGTTTTAAATCTACAGTGAAGAGACTGGCATCTATGAAACTAGAAAACCTAAGGAATCCATTGGTGCAAGCCATGTCATACTAACTTGTTGCGAAGGAGGTTAAATAACGCTCTAATCATGCGCTAAATTTTGGCAAGGAATTAATGTCATGGTCATTTTCAAAGGGGTCTCTTGACCTCCGACCTTAAGATACTGTATGTGAATGAAAATGGGTTCTATGGGTACCCACAAGTCTCCCCTTTACAGACATGCCCACTACCATGTTGATAAGAGGATTAAATACTTGACAAATCTCCATTTAAAGTACATCTTGAACAGATTAAAAAATGTGTGATTAATTTGCAAATAATCGCAATTAATCATGGACAATTGTGCGATTAGTCATGATTAAATATTTTAATTGATTGACAGCCCTAGCTACAATTCATTATATTGCGATATTTGCGATACTGTAAGCAAGGCGATATATTGCGATTTTTTAAATCAAATTTTTGGAAAACTGTCATAGTATAAAGAATACACCGCCATATGCATAAAATCTGAGTAAAAAAAGTAAACTTTTTATTCAATCAGAACATTAAGATCTGCATTTGCGTGTATTACAGCACTACTTTGAGAGGGCTCACACACTGAGAGGGCGAATCTCTTTGCAAATAAAATTAAGCATTGACTGAGTTCATCTTTGTATATAAACTATTAATTAAAAATCAATACAGTTTTTTTAAGGATCTATACAGTATCACAAAACATAATATTGCGATACTCAATATTTTCTTACACGCCTAAATTTGAGCCATCCATATTATTGCCTCACTTCCTTTGGCACTTTACAGTTCTGGTGTAGGCCTATAGGTGAAGTAAAGAGTACTTACATGTAACTCCAAACCACTTCCGCTTTCCCAACATCTTACTAAGGGGTTCCCAGAAAGCTGAGGTTGGCACGGGCCATTAGTCAACAAGCCGGGGGCAAAATGTCTGCTAGCATCATCAGCTGAAACAGAGATAAAAGCTTGGAGGGAGTAGCCAAAGTGGAGTGACAGTTATTGATTTTTTTTTTCCCTACTTGGCTCTCTTGATAAAATAAAACTCAGCTCACTGTCTGACACTCTTTCTCTCTCTCTCTCTCTCTCTTTCTGTCTTTCTCTCAGAGCAAGAAACATGCCAACAAGGTGCGCCTGTTCTACATGCTTCACCCTGAAGACGGAGGACCACCTTCCAAGAGACTGCGGCCAGATAACCCAGTATGCTCCCACTGAGTGTGTGTTTCTGTGTCTGTGTTGCATTACATATTGTTTGAGATTTTCTCACCTCAAATGTATATTTTCTAACTTAATTCAGACTTTCAAGCTTTTAAGATTCATTAATGAACTAAATGACTCACAGATGTACCTGTTTAGATCGTGAAATCACAAACTGAAGTAACTGAAGACAACTATTTGCATGCTGAACTGTGTGGAGCATGTTTTCATGTATGTAGATGACCTTAGTTGACTTTCCTCAGTCTAATCCTTTCCTGGGCTTGGCCACACTCAGGCTTGTCCACTGCAGCCAAATGGGAATATTTGTTTGATCTGTTGGGCAGTTGTGCGCTATAATTCTCTCAAGAGAGGCTATGCCTTAGCTGTGGTGTTTCTGGCAAGATTTAGTGGAGGCAGACGCCACCAAGCAGCTCTATATCAGAGTATTGCAGGCTATGGCTAGGGAGGCCAGTGCTTTACCGATGTTAGTGTGTCTGTCTGTCTGTCTGCGCGTGTTGTAGGTGGGCCATTGTGTCTGTATATTTCTAGGGCCCTGTTCTGCAATCATGGGGAATGCTGATGTTGCATTTGCGTCCGAGGTGAATTGTTGGGCTTCGAACATGAAGTACAACTGCTATTTAGAGGGTCTTTGTGTGTGTTTATGAAAAAGGATTGTGAACGTAATAGACTATTGTGAAGGGGGAGCTTTACTATAGTACGTTGTGTGCCCCATTTATCCGGCAAGCCTACAAGTCCCACATGGCATAATACACATACACACACAGAATACATACAGTACACACTTTGAGGACACAGCTGGTGGAAAAATAAAGCTTATCAAACTAACTGACAAATCTAGCTGTGCCAGAGAGAGAGAGAGAGAGAGAAGGAGGGAAAGAGGTGGAGCGTCTCCAAAAACAGCGTAGTGCCACAGCCAAGACCCTGAGCCGGAGAGCAGGGCCAATTATCTCTGTACGGCAATGACCCCTCTGTCCTCCACTGACAGGAAAAGAGAACATTCATAATAAAAACTACAAAATTAAAAATGGTTGCAACTTGATGAATGAGCAATGCAAAATTTAAAACCCTAAAAAATACTGTTTGCGGCTGCAAGAAAACATCTTCAAAGGGAAACAGATTAAAGTTATTTCAGTTTCTAACTCTCAATTAAATCCAGCAAGGCTAAAGCATAAAGACACATTCGGTTTTAACAGTTTCAAATATCAAGAGCCAGGGAGGGTAGGATTTATCTGTTTTGGTCACGTCATTGCGGACCAAAAACAAGCAAGCAGCAGAACCATGTTACTGCTTTAGACACAAGTGTTGCTAGATAGATTGATGTTCTTTGCTGATATGTGTTGCCTTGACCTGGTCTTTTTCTGTTTTACTAATCAGAAATTCCTTGTGTCCATGGATGGGTTTTTTTTTTCCTCAGAGTCGAGCTCGTTCACATTCCCAGGGCGTTAAATATTGAGGCTATGTCACGGCCGTCCTTTGGCACCAGTATGAAATGCTCCGGGCGTTCTATTACTTACAATGTAAATCAGCGGCAACAGTAAACGATCCGAGAAAGTGCGCCGGGAGTGTGGTGACGTAGTTTTAAGAGCGAAAAGAAACCGCTGTCTGTGTTCCGTGCGTCACGTTACAATGAGCTATTCGTTCATGTCCCGTGTTCGCAACGTTCAGTGTCATTTCCACCGTACAAACGCAGTAGTTTTAAGCCCAACTGTGTAGTTCTTTCCTGAACCTAACTGTAGTGGTTTTGATGCTTTATCCTAAAGTAACGCCGAGGGTAATACAGTGCTTTTGATGCTGAAAATAAAGCAACGCGCCAAGGGACGGCGGTATGTGATGAGTTGGTTATGACAACGTGTTGCACAGTCACATGTAGCGTGCGCCTCGGGGCTCCATTCTCTCACCATTCCCTTTATCCATATTTATCCAAAGTCTCTTTACATAATCAGCCAGAACCACTCTCGGAGAGAACGTCATTACCCTTTTTTTATCCACAGCAATGAGATCAGTCCTGAATAGTAAAACATTAAGGGCCAGGTTATGCTCAAAAAGAACTGGCTCGTATGACTCACATGGTGTGACAAGCCGGTCGTCAAAGAGAGGAGAGAGATAATTGCTTAAATGTTCGAATAACGCTAAATATTTAGACAGTCTCTCCTGGAAGGCATTTATAGTGTTGTCGCTTTTATACACATGAAAATAGCTGTGTAAAGAATAAAAAAAGGAGAGCTTGAGAGAGAAGTTCAAACCTGCTTACTATCTCTCTGCCGCACGCCTGGACAATGGCTGTGTGAAGTGGGTGTGAAAGTTGGATTGTCGGCATCGGAAAGTTACAGAAATTGGCGGACACAGCCCTCCCTAACTCCCGACAACGGAGAGTTGTGGGGGAAAGTGGGTTTTCGAAAGCTGTTCAGAATCATTTCATACTCTAAAAGTCTTGGAATGAGCACGTATTATGGTTCTTACTCAACCAGATTCTTAACACAAGCTGTGCACTAGATGTAAAAAAAGGTGATGCACGTGCACCACACTGCAGACACACAGGCATGTCAAGGGCACATGGGTTTACAAACACACTCACACGTACTGTACTGTAGAAATATACACACCTGCGCCTCCATCTGTCTCCCTAAGTGAATAAGACGTGACTCAGCCCCTCCTGGCTTTCACCTCATATGGGACACTGAATACACACCAACAGATCGTGTGCACGCACAAGTACACACTCGCGTCATCTGCCGTACTGTGAGCGCCACAGCTAGCAATTTGTTCATAACCTTTCACGCGGAGATGTGACATTGATTATCTGACAATGCTGGGAAAAACTGATATAAGATGAACGCTTCTCCAGAGATGAAATTCTCGCCAAACAATTTGGAATAAACTTCTTTCATCTCTTTCATCTTATTTTTTTTTCCCAGGGGGAAGTTTGGCACATCTTTTCTCTGCACTTCATCTTAGTGTTTTTGCCCCTCTGTTCCCTGCACTGATGGACATGGTGCAGTCCAATGGGAACAGCAGAAAAGGATTTTCCGCAGAG
Organism: Sebastiscus albofasciatus; assembly: GCA_916701655.1. Classification (NCBI taxonomy): domain Eukaryota; kingdom Metazoa; phylum Chordata; class Actinopteri; order Perciformes; family Sebastidae; genus Sebastiscus; species Sebastiscus albofasciatus. The sequence continues at coordinate 3,481 of CAKAOI010004048.1, read as the reverse complement.
TGAATGAAATGCCAGCGTCTACCCAGTGTAAAAATGCCATGCCTTGAGGTTTGTGTTGTTTGTGTGTAGGTGAAAGTGTTTGTCGTAGAACAAACATAGAGAAAGTAGGTCGTAAAGGTGCTCCCAGATGAAAGGGGAGGGGATTTTATCCCTTTTTCTCCCCTATTCTCCACCCTTCTCTCTCTCCGGCAGTTTTCAACCTGCGCAAAGGGCAAGAGATAACAAAATGCTTTTTTTTTTTCTCGCCTTTTATTCTCCTCTAATGCTATATTTGCACTGTCGGTCCTTTCAATTTACACTTTCAGCGCTTCTTCAAACTCCAAATGAGAGCGTCTGTTTCCCTGTGCTGCTCCATGTGTATATTTAGCAATGTTTCCCACAGCGCCTCGACACTGAGCAGGGGGAGAACTAAGGAGGAGCGGAGAGAAAGCAAAACAGAAGGAGAGGAAGATTAACACAGCTAATTAGGAGTCTATTGTTAGGTGCATGAGCAGGATGAAGCCACCCAAACACAAAATATTCTGCGATACAGGCTCACTGTCTGTGATAAACAGGCATACATGCAGCGTGTGCGCGCACAAACAGGAGCACACTCTCGACAATTAGGTCGCATGCAAATCAGTCACAACAGATGTGCGAGGTGCGACAGGTAGAGACAGCGAGGGGCAAAATACAGAGATGAATATTGAAATGAGTGAACGCAGGAATCTAGAAATCAAAAATGAAGAAACGGAAAGGTTGATGACTTCCAGCGGAGACAGACGATGGAGGAAAACAGTGAGTCAGAGATGCTGTTTATTGTTTTAAGTGGTTCAGTAGAGTGGCAGCTGTAATGAGCTGACAATTATTCATATGTCAGTCACCCACACATACTTGTTTAAAACTTTCCCCGCACTGTCACTAAATCCCTCGTGTAACATCTGCCATTGAGCGACGGGACTTGCGTTGCCGCCTTCTTTCAAGGAGATGCTTCTTTGTGTTTCAGTCCCATCTCTGTCGACTGATCCTTTTTACTTTACAGTGTGTTTTGACAGGTGAGACCACTGCAGGCTGCCTCAGAGAATCATCTCAGCCTCATTGTCCTAAGTCAAAATCCACAAAAAAAAGCATTCAGTTGTGGGACATTGGCTCACTACAGTTGATTTTCCTCATCCTGGTACAGGAAGATTTGGGTAGAACAAGATCTCAGCAGCGCTGCCCATGGGAGGGAAGAAGTGGACGAAGTAGGCGATGGGGGGGGG
>CAKAOI010004045.1:8382-48158 GCA_916701655.1 Sebastiscus albofasciatus | reverse complement strand
AAAAAGCATTTTCCCCATAGACCACCACTGTAAAGGAGACGTCTGTAAAACTGTTGACAGGACACCTTGAACTGCAAACAAGGATCAATTATAACTCTTATATTAATTTCTGATCCATGGAAGATTTCTAATTTGTAACGCTTTCCTAGAGGCGAGAAAAGCGATTTAAAAAAATCTGTGGCGTCGTCACAAGTCTATGGGCCGCGCGGGAACTCACGGGCGGGGTCAGCGTGAGAAACACTACTGCGCATATTCATTTGGCTGCATACCCCCGGAAGTAAACGCGGAAGTTAGACAATTATTTTTGCCGTATGTGCCAGGCGAGCAATTCTCATTGGAGGTATTGGGTTCCGGTATCCAATTCTTATCATACATCATCGATGAATAAATGACATGGTAACATAAAGATAGCTTATTCAGCATCGCATGCCACTGTGGTGGTGATTAAGACACCAAGAGGATATTGCTACAATACATAGTTGACTATGACTAATTATGCTGTGTGCCTTACTGGCATAGAAAGTGTATGTTTTTAAGAGTGAGCATGATGCAATCAGTTGCACTGAGCCTCAATCTACCTGACTGGTAGTTCATATTCTGCAGCAGTGAGACTTGCTGAGGTCATTGCTTTGTCATCCCAGTCCCAAATGGCCACCGGTCCCAGTCATATCAAACTGCTACTGATTCATTTAGACTGGGCTGCACAGCCAAGCCTACTGCACCCTGTGTGCGTCTGTGTGTGCATGTGTGTGGCAGTGACATCCTGGCTCAGAGAGGGTTAATTTCAGAAGTGGCCGTTGCCTCGGGTCTCCACGTAAATAGAGCAGTGTGACGGAGCATTTCGCAGAATGAATCTTCAGAAAAAGGTGTCACTTCAGCAAAGTGCAGGGCTGGAGGTGACTGAGCGTAGTATCTCACACACACACCGGATTTAAACAAACTTTCACATATTTGCACTAAGAGACATCCACAAAATACAAAGACCCAAAAGTGGTTGATTTGTTACAAGTTTGGTCATTAGATGTCGCTTTCCTTTTATATTTTATTTATTCTAAATTAGGGTTGTCAATTAAAATATTTATGATTGTCCATGATTAATCGCAATTAATCTTTTTTATCTGTTCAAAATGCACCTTAATGGGAGATTTATCAAGTTTTTAATACTCTTATTATAATATACGCTTGCTTTATGCAAATGTATGTTTATATTTATTATTGGAAATCAATTAACAACACAAAAATAATGACAGATATTGTCCAGAAACCCTCACAGGTACTGCATTTAGCATAAAAAAAACACGCTCAATGCATGACATGGCAAACTCAAGCCCAACAGGCAACAACAGCTGTCAGTGTGTCAGTGATCTGACTTGACTATGACTTGCGCCAAACAGCATGTGATTATCATAAAGTGAGCATGTCTGTAAAGGGGAGACTTGTGGGTACCCAGAGAACCCATTTACATTCACTGATCTGGAGGTCAGAGGTCAAGGGACCCCTTTGAAAATGGCCACGACAGTTTTCCCTCCCCAAAATGTAGCTAGTATGACATGTTTGGAACCAATTCCTACTGATTCATTAGGTTTTCTAGTTTCATATGATACCAGTATCTCGTCTCGAGCATTACGAATTAAAACTGAGCCCGGTGCAACCTCAGGAAGATCGATTCTGTTAATGCGTTTAAGAAATTAGTGGTGTTAAAATCAATTTGCATTAACCCGTTATTATCACGTTGAAAACCCTATTTTAAGTTTTTTATTGCAGCATCTCAGTCCTTGGACCTATATCAAGAAAGAAAAGCAAGAAAATTACTGCTCAGGAGTTTGTCCCCTTTTGATATTTGTCTTTTATGACTTTTACAGCTTTTGGTTAAGCATGCATTTTATCCCTTGTGTGCTCCTGTATGTTTCATGCAGTTCATTCATCATAAAAAAAAAATACCCTGAGGGAAAATGAGAGGAAAGGAGGTGTGATTCAACTGAATTATTAATGGACTTTCTCTAACCAAGCAATCTCTGAATGACTGGCTTTGCATTAGAGAAAAAAGTCCCTCTCATTCTGAAACACTGATTCACAAGTGAGGCAAGCTCACTGCAACCTGTAGAGGCTTTTTTCTTTATACAGTAATGACATGTGCATGCTGTTTATTCCCACACACTGATCCTTGTCTGTTCAAAAGTTGGGAAAAGTGGACAACCAAGGCAAAGCCGCAAAGATATTCTCATTTAAAACGGTTACAAGTTATTAAAACTGCCAGCTGCACGATGTATGTCTACACAGAAAGCTCTGAAAACTGCCTGTACTTGTAATAGATGGATCCACACAGAAAAGGCGCCTAAAAAAAACAGTTATCTTTAACACCATTTGTCATCACTGAAATCCGCATCGCTGCTGGTGTTATCTGTCCTGCAGTAAGCGGCAACATGAGATGGAAAAAGTACTCTCTGGGGAATTTGGGTTCTTCCTGCAGCTGGGGACTTTTCATGTCCTTAACTATGTTGACGTGGAGGTTTCTACCACCTGTGTCAAACAAGACACCAGCCAGCTTGCAATTCACTTAAATGGAACATCAGCTGTGAAACAAATGAGCTCATAATAAGGTCATACGGATAGTTAAACCTACACCTCACCTAATGTACATAATCATTAAGCACCTGAAGGGTTTTTACATCTTCACCTCTCTATTTTAACCTGGGGTGTAACAGTCAGGCAACTCCCCACAGGTCTTAAGTAATAAACAACCCCCTTTTTAACTACCGGACATCTTGCTCAAAACACACTGTAATACCTTTGCAAACAAATGACTTGCCAGATAATTTTTTTTGGGGGCTGGCCTGGGGGCAGTAATACAGTGCAATCAGGTTCTGAGGCTTAGAGCAGGATCTCTTTACACTGTTTGGACTGGCAGGTAAACAGTTGGTGTCCTCCCATCCAGGATTTCTCCAGCGAAGGGGACCCTTGCAGTGCCTATAAGTGAGTGAGTCATGTGTACACCTTGGCCTGAGGGCCTAACTGAGCACAGGATAAGAGGAGTCCGCCCAGGATATGCAAATACACACCCCCGCACCACCCCCCCCCTGTCCAAATACACACACACACACACACACACACACACACACACACACACACACACACACACACACACAAGCAAAAGTAAAACAGCAAAAGTTAAATAACAAGGGTTGAAAGAGCAGGTAATGGGGTGACTGACAGCCTCGCAGGGCAAAGGGGGGTTGATCAAGCAAGAGTAAGAGATCAAAAGGAGAGATATATAGAGGTAGATAGAGAGAAGTCTCGTTGGATGCTGTTCCTTCAAAACCACACTTTCCCAAAAATATTTAATAAACAAATTACCTGCTTTGATAAGTCATCACACTAAATAAGAATTATTTAATGAAATTTATGATAATGAAGCTCGCTACCACTTGAGGCCGCTAAAGTCTGTAAAAGATTATGTTTGATTGAACTCGAATCTTCATCGGCCTGTGGGGGAAAGTGGGGGGGAAAAAAGGGGAAAAACATTTTAACTGTCTGAGTAAAAGTGAGCAATCTTAAATTAGTTTTCTATGGCTGTTGCAAAGAATCTAGAGGGATAGGAAACATGTGAAATAAAAGTGCAGAGAGAATCAATTCATGCTTTTAAGTGCTACATAAGATGATTTCCACCAGAGAGGATGAAGTGGACTCGCATAGGGCTGCACAATTTATCAAAATTGTATCGAAAATTTTCAAATCGCAATATTTGTTTAAGGCGAAATATGTGTCAAAATAAGACTTTAAATATAATCATGGTGTAGAGATGTCCTGGACTACACATCATATTCAACAGACTTACGAAAACCACACCAAAATCATTTAAATCTGTTTTTCAATGGAAAATGAGAAATAATGATGTAAAAGTTATCTTTCACTCTAATGTCACACGTGCAATATCAGTAAAAATAGTCACAATTAGATATTTTTTTAAAATCATGCAGCCCTACCCTCGCACATAGCGGCCAATTTTTGCTCTAGACTAATGGATGTACCAATGAACCAAAGAGTTAAACCTCATTCACATTTGAAAAATTGCAGAAGATATGACAGAAAATGACTATGAAAGAAATGAGACTGCTTGCTGTATAGGACCCATCTGACCCCTTTCAATATGACACACACACACGTACACAATGTGAGTACCACCACTTAACATTTCATAGAATGATATCTGTAAAGACATCTCCTCATCCTTTACATCCAACCCACTCAGCAGACAGTCAACCTTGAGTCATACCGACCACCTGAGAACTCTCACCGACTATTTACAGACATATTTCAAAAATACTAACTACAGTAGGATTTATGTCTCGGACCTACAGCGCCATAACTATAACGGCACATTTATATTGTTTACTAAAATAATCAAACAATAAAAGTCAACCTATGTTAAGTCTGCGTTGCATCCACTTTCCATTCAGAGCTCCGCTGCTTAACTTAGTTATAGAGTCCAGTGGTGGCTTTGTTGTGTGATGGACATTACTGCACATCTGGAGTTTCCAAAGAAGCAAAAAATAGGTTAAAAGGCATGGTGATCATACTGTGAGGTTAATTTATTATCATTATCCACCCTGATAAAGGCAAGTAGAGTTGTTCCGATACCGATAATGCCTCCGGTACAGTCTAAAATGCTGGATCGGTATTGACGAGTATGAGAGTCTATGCACCAATCTGATATCACGTTATCATATCATTTATGCTACACAGGAACAACAACACGTGTCACTCACTACTCCATCTGTACATCCTGCCCGATCAGAACTGTGAGTGTGCAAATCTCAAAGATGAGAAAGCAGCGAGGTAGCTCATTCCGTTAGCTACTTCCACCATCAGCTCCGGAAAAAAACGATCACTGCGTCCGAGATCGACGATGGAAGAAGCAAACGAGTGAGACATCTCGTTCCTTTCTAATCTCTGTTGGGAGTTGCAAATGCGCAGTACCGATCGAGCAGGTGCTAGCGGAGTGTGACGTTAGTCAGAGCTTGCAAAATGTCAGCAATGTGGAAATATTTTACTCGAAATCTGTCAAACTAGATATCAAAAGAGAGCTCAGTAGCACTTTGTATGACGCCAATGTCTACAATGCATTATATAAAGCATTAGAATCTGCTTATAGTACTATATAACTAGAACGGCACTAGGAGAGCGTAGATCTCCGCCCCCCCCTCGCCGTGCAGCTCGCGCCATCATCCACGTGTATTTTTGTTTAGGTTCAGATCAGCTGTAGGTAGCGGAGCATCGTAGAACGCTTCATTCAAACTGGACAGAAACAAAATAAAACTCACCTAAACCATCATCGTTACTCTTTCCAACAATCACCAAGTGTGCATTGGTCGAACTCAACAGAGTTTAATGTGAAAAAATGCCGAATCTACAACATTATTGACATCATAGCAAGGTTGTCTGATTCAGGCTGCAAAACCACAACATGTAGATGATAAATGAAGCAGAATGGTTTCTGAAGCCACTGTGCATCACTGCTTTATGAGGTCTTTTAGGGTTGTATGTGCCTTCAACCTCTGTACAAGTCAACTCTTGCACTTCTTGTAATAAGGATGCAGCTTTTTCCATTTAAATAAAGAATCCTATGTCTCTCTTCGCCCTTTTTCCTGTAAACACATCCTACCACAACAAAGCATTAGTATTGATGTCAAACCAAATGCACCCGTCTTCTTTTGACCACTTGCTGTGAGTAAAATGGTATTTTCCAGTATTGGCACCACATCACAACAACACTATGTTTGTGCAACATGTACGCCTTGCAGAACTGCAAAGCCTGTAAAGACACAGAATGGTTTGATCTGTGAAAGCCTTTTCGACAAAGCTGTGAAAGTCGAGAGACATGATCAGATTTTCCTACGTAGGTGGAGACACAGAGAGTAAGATGATCGGCTGATGTGCCGAGTCGGTGTGTGTGTGCTTAGGGTGACATTTTCTCCCAAGAGTGCAACTTCCTGCTCAAACCCACACACTGGCTCGCCTTAAGAGAAAAAAAAGGACTGAACAGTTGCTGGACAAACCCACTTGTTAATAAGACTTATTCATTTCTAGATTTTCACATCTAAAAAAACTGTAGATGTATATCTTCATTTGCCAAACGCACCACAGCGTACCTAATACACTTCATTATTTCCAAACATCATAATGCTCCCAGGACTTCACATACACCAAGAAACCGGTTTGACTTCTAATGTTTAACTTGTCATTATTACCGCTATCTGCTCGTTATTATCTATCATTTCCCTCTGGCTCACCAGTCTGTTTGACACCCTGAGGGTTCACTTCACATAGCTCTCTGCACCTGTATAAAGTTTACACACATCCAGCCAAAACTCTACCCCCTGCACTCATAGATCATTCTCACATTTAACACAACAATGAGGCAGTGCAAGAAAATGACTCAACAGTAAGGAAAGTTTGACATCAGCCCTTATCATCTCCTCGTGTCTCATAACTACAGCCCAGAACAGTGTCCTGATAACAACAGTAAGAAGATTAGGCGGTAGGGTTTTTTAGGTTTAACAAGACCGCATATACAACAGGTCTCCTGTCAGTTGTTACTGTTAATACATGTTTTATCTACCAACCCTTGAACCAGTCCTTGTCTTGCATGCATTTCTTTAAGGGCAAGATTCTCCATTCAAACCAATACCAATGACTCACACTAAAAATGTGAGGCGCTTTTAGAAACTCTGGGCTAACCTACAAAAAAATGCACACACTGCACCAGAGACATAATGTACGATTTTCTTTCTAAAGCATTTCGTTTAGAAAATCGACATGCCCTCTATTCAACTCCTAAATATTATTACATTGATGCCAATAGTTCCTCCTTAAAATTCTTAAAAAGGTATTCAATAAAGCTAGATTTGGCTCTAGCTCCAGAAGTGGAATTCACATTCATTTACTACACTGATGTTTCAGAGTTTTAAGCATGAAACCAAGCAACGAACTACAAGATGTATTGTGACCATAAAAATTCTGATTTGGAGGAAAAAAAATAATTGGAAAAAAAAAAAAAAGACTATTCATAATTATCTTAAGAGTGAAGGAACTACTCATCCCACAAACCATTGAGAATGGTGACTCACTGCCTCTGGAAACTCCCAAAAAACTTTTAAGCTAACCGTCGATCTAAAATGAAGACAGATTCAGCAACTGCATGCCTTATTTCTCGCCTCAAAAAAAGGAGGTCTGTATTCACGAATAAATAAACATTTATAGGCAGTTCGGGGAGAAAAAAAAAAAAAAACAAGAAGCCAATTTAAATTTGCAGGTTTTGTTCTGTTGTGAGTGGATCACAATCGTCACCACATGAACATTCACATAGCTTTATACTGCCTTCAACATGTTGAGTATCACAAAAAGTTAGCTCTGCTGCGACAGTTAAAAATGGCTGCATCCTGCTGGAAGCTAAACCCCGAGCTAACATTCAAAAAAACCCTCCCTCGACTGGATGAGAAAAATTACCCCGTAACTTTTAAATATCAGAAATTAAAAACAAATCAAGGATCTCTGTTCTAAATCAGCATTCAAATGTGGTGATAATTGTGATTTAAATCATGTTTTGAAATTGACGCGATGGCGCTGTCGGTCGGGATGGCGTTATCAGCTGTAACCGGCGCATGACAGCAGTGCAGAGTGGCGGCCGCAAGTTAGCCAGTGGGGCACGCTCACATGCACTAAAAAGGCACACATGCGGCCGGTCCGGCGATGTAAACAAAGCACAGAGAAACTCAGATTACAACACACAGAGGGAGAGTAACTTCCTTCTCTGCTCAGGTAGATATTACTCCTCCATATCTTTACATAGCAAACAGTTGTTTGCTACTATATTAATGCTCTGAATATCATATAGAGAACCTTTAAATATAGATTTACTACTGTACAAACATACTGTACATACTTTACATATTGTAGATCCAAATAGGGAATAGAGCACCATTAACTGGTTATCTGGAATTAGTTCAATACAACAATCCTAAAAATATATATCTTTACACTCAAACACACAAATGTACAGCCATACACAACCAGAGAGACACGCCCAGACACAGGTGCATTCAGATTACGTACATTCAGTCATCTTTATTTCAAAATTGACAAATTAACCTCTGGCAGAGTGTCATGGTGACACACCCAGTGTGAATAAACTCATTTGTACATCAGAATATTAAAGGCTAAGAGCAAGAAAAAACACTTTTACCTCTTGAGGGGATTCATTTTGACTCATCCAGTGCACTCTTTATTCACAGTGCTGGCATTCATAGTAAACTCATTTCTTCAATATCATACATTAAAAGTGTTCATTTGTCTGTCTGCGCAAGTGTGTGTTAGTGTGTGTCTGCATGCACGTGCATGTGTGTGTGTGTGTTTGTTCTCGCTCCCTCATGGGAAAATCTCCAGGTGTCCTCTAAACCAAAATGTCTACCCCATGATCTCAAACACAGGCAGCAGTAAACCAGAACAATGGTTAACTGATCCATATTCCAATAGCTGCAGCACACCTGCAAACTAAAATCAACCTCTTTTTCTCTTTTGAGGGTTCATGCAGATCAAAACTAGAAAAGAGGCCATGCAGAAAGAGAGAAACTTTGAATTTTCCCTGGCTTAGATTAAACTACTTTACTTTCTCTACAAAACAAAATGTCAATTAAAAAGCCAATGGCCATCCGAGCATAGAAAAATAAGACTCAAGTTTAAAATGTAGAAAAAATGTTAAGTACAGTAAATGAGAAAAATATTCTAAAAGCTCTTAAAATACTAATATTCCTTTAGCTGCGATTATTTTCAAGCTGCCAGAGAGACTGAGAAGTTTATCCGCTTGACTCAGATATGTTGTGTATGTAGTAGCAACGTAAAACTTGTTCGCTTGCCTCTATAAAAAGAGAAATACATAAATGCTGGAACAATGTTGTATATACAGAATACTGAATTTTTTTGCAGTGATAAGCAGCGAGTCATTCTTAAGTACTGTTGGTCCCAAAAGTTTCTTTACTCCACATGACTGATTATAGGACACAGTTAAAAAGACTGATGGCCCTGAGTGCTGCATCTCTTTTGAGTTTTGTGGAGGAAAGGCCAAAAAATGTCTGAGCTTCTCATCCCAACTGAGTCAATTTAGCACCAAGCTGGACGCAGCTGAATTAAGTGCTATTTTTTTTCCTCTTGTCTACCTGGTGAAAGCTTTTCTCTGATTAGCACGGACGATGTCGTCAGGTGAAGGCGCGTCGAAGCCGAACGGTACAATTGGCGAGAGTGGCGTGTACTGCTCTTCGGATTTGTCCGGTGATTTACACAGGAAGGCCTGGTAACCACTTCCTGTCCTCTGGCCTCTTATTTTTCCTTTTCTCGTCTTCTTCTGTTGCCTGTGGCTCTGAATCGACAAAGTAATCGCAAATACTGACGGTTGTGCAAAAACTGAAGAATCCGGCCCCGTGGCAAGTGAAGACGGAGAGGACGGCGAAGGGAGGTCGGGGTCAAAGTGACGAGGGCCTGCTCCATCTGACTGGGCTATGAGTGCACTCAAATCGATAGTCTGCTTCAGCTTAGGCGGCCTGACGTTTTGGTGGTATGGTTTGTGGTTGAGTTTACGCTTGGTCCCGCCCTCTGTAGTACTGTCTGCTAACACACCAGCTTTCTCTGGTTTTGCTGGTGAAAGGAGCGAGGTGAGGGAGTACTGTGACCCATTTGAGGTGGTTGAGGTTTTGCCTTTGTGTTCAGATGCCAAATGTGACAAAGGGAGCAGCTCAGAGATGCCAGGTGGTTGTTTCAGTGCATTTGCTGGAGAGTCAACGCTGACAGGTTGAGGGGAAGTAAAGGAACTGTTGGTTTGATGCTGCAGGGCTAGCTGAGACAACGAGACAGTCCCACCTAGGCATGCAGGATTGTTTGTTGGTTTAGAGAAGGCGAGTGTGTTTGCCGTCTGATCGGTGCTCTGTGATTGCGATTGGATGCGTGCATTCCTGTTTTGGTGCTGTGAAGCGAGACCAGACAGCGAGAGTGTTTGTGCTGGTAAAGCCATCCCCTGGCACGTCACAGAAGTTATATCACTTTGGGGAGTAGGAAAGGAGTTACTGCTGGTTGGGCTGCGGTTTGAATGTTCCTGCATCAAATCAGCCAGTGATGGGCTTCCCTTAGGACCAGCCATTGTGGCTTTGCCTCCAGTCTCAACTCCCACTGAGGGCTGATTGCTCAAGAGGACAGAACTGAGACTCCCAAACCCAGGAGGAGCAGCCAGAGAAGAGCTTGCAGTTGTTATCTTGGGGTTGTTTAGCGACAGACTACTGAGTGGAACTGAGAGGAGGGAGGGAGCGGAGCCGTGAAATGCTGAAGTCATGTTTAAAGACGCTAATGTTCCCAATGAAAGACTATTCTGATTAGGCATAATAGAAGGAGGGGAATTAGATCCTATGGTGAGAGCACTTAATGAAGGCACACCCAAACCACGCCCTGTGTCAACTACTCCTGTCGCCTTACTCTTCTGCTGATGCTCAGACATGAGCTGTGCCAGGCTGGCACCACTGCTAACACCTGGACCACCGTTTTGATGGATACAATTTTGATGTTCAGAGCTGCTAACCACGGGGTCAGCCTTATGTTGCGTTAAGAGGTCACGCAAGTTTGTCGCACTTGCTTGCACATGCGGTTGTGTGTGTTTGCACCGATCTGTTTGGGGTTTATGTGTATTGGGTGTAATGTCTGTGTGAGAAGCAGACAAGCAGGCTCCTTACCTTACGAAAGCCAATTGCAGTTGTCGAAGAGGAGAGACAGGAGGATCACAGGACAGAAGTCAGATGAATCATACCATAAACAAGAGGGAGAAGAACAGAAAGAAGGCACTCTGTTAAACATTTGCATGACTAAAATGTGTCATCGCACACATGTTTGAAATGAACAGTGAAATGCCTGTTGGCATTTGAAATGGCTGTTAAGCTTTCATGTAAACAATACTAATGAAGATTATTCAAAAAGATCTTTTGTTTAACGTATCTTCTGAAGACCCCGCAGGCATTCAGTCAAAAATATCATGATGCAATGTTAGATGAGGTCAGTAAGCTATGTCTGAATCATTCATCAGCCCATTCTACAACAGTCCAGTTCTTATTTCTTAACCAAGACTAGGCTCTGAACCCTGTTTTATATTGATGCTTTAATTAAAGTGGCCTACATCAAAACCCATTACCCCTGCTTGTTGCGCAATTTCTGTTATCTTTCATTCTTCACAGTAATAATTTGGGCTGTAACGAATAGTTTGAAGCTTCATTTATAACGTTAACATTCAAATTCTAAATAAACATATGAATGCTGCGCAGCTTTTTTATTTGGATGTATATTAATTGTGTTTAAACCAGGGCTGTCAATCGATAAAATATTTAATCATGATTAATCGCATGATTGTCCACAGTTAACCACGATTAATCACACATTTTTATCTGTTCAAAATGTACCTTAAAAGGGAGATTTGTCAAGTATTTAATACTCTTATCAACATGGGAGTGGGCAAATATGCTTGCTTTATACAATGACAAATATTGTCCAGAAACCCTCACAGGTACTGCATTTAGCATAAAAAATATGCTCAAATCATAACATGGCAAACTGAAGCCCACCAGGCAACAACAGCTGTCAGTGTGTCAGTGATCTGACTTGACTATGACTTGCGCCAAACAGCATGTGATTATCATAAAGTGAGCATGTCTGTAAAGGGGAGACTCGTGGGTACCCATAGAACCCATCTTTCATTCACATATCTTGAGGTCAGAGGTCAAAGGACCCTTATGAAAATGGCCTGACAGTTTTTCCTCGCCAAAATTTAGAGTGCGTCTCACACTGGCAGTGTGGCTGCTCTAACCTGTTAACATGGATGCCGAAATAAAAAACAACAGGTAACGCAGCCGCCACGTGCTCCTGACATTCCCAGTGGCGATGAGGCTTAAAAGCCAAGTATAATGATCATTTCACTTATACCTACTGATTAACTATATTATTATAATTCCTAATTATATTAAAATGAGTGTAATGTGTAATCAAAAATTATAAATTGTGGAATGTTCAAAATCATTTGACTACACTGAACAACTAGTAATTACTGATCAGGTGACACAAATAGACTAGGCCTTATTTTGTCCACTGGTACCAGCCTGTATTTATGAAATAAGGTAATTGAGTATTATTCCTTCAAAAGAAAACTAGATGTATCAGTAGCTACATGACAAGAAAAGCTAAATATCTCAATCGTTTTGCGTACTGGATAAAAACCTTTTCAGATCCTGGCCTTTGTTTGGCAAATAACTGGAAAAAATGTTCACCTTTCTCAGCCACGGCCTCTTGTTTGGTTCTTTGTGGAAGCGGTGCTTTCTCCTGGCTAACTCTTGCTACAGAAGCCGTCTCTTCATCGGTACTTCTGGTAACTGGGGCTGTCTTAGCGTCTTCAGACAGGACTGCATCCAGAGCCTTCTGCGGGTCGAATCCACATCTTATGGCTGCCTGGGTCAGGACTGAGTCTGGCAATGCATCTCCCAGCACAGTCCGCATATGGTCTAGACAGGAGTATAGCTTGGCTATACAGTAAAACACAGACATTAGAAACAGAAATTGTATTAGTGATCCGGAAAAAAATGAAAGGTTAAACATCACCACAAAGATCAAAGATAAAGGTCAGAAGACCTCAGTTATTTGTCACTTGCATACCGTTGCGTGGAATTAATAATATTACCTTGGTCGAGAGGGTTAAGGTTGTGGCTGATGGTAGGGGATATGGGTACCTCATCTTCATCTTCTTCCTCTTCTAAAGTCTCCTCCTTTGGTGCTTGCACTCCTTGACGTGAGTAGATGAACTGATTCGCTGTATAAACCATAAACATCTTTACTTATTGGCTTCTTACAAACTAGGAGATGTGATGTCAGGTTAATGCCGTATAATCTAAATAAATCCTTTATTGAAAATTAAATGAAACTTTAAAAAAAAACAAAATCAGTATTTTTTCATGAATGTGTTGGAAGTAGCTATTGTTGTCTTTAACTGGAAAATTAAAATTATCACAATTTATATTGTCTATTCATCAGCAAACATGTATTACTGTTGACCTATAATATTGCATTCACTGATACCAACCTGTTGCTGGTGATATACAGCAGTAGTCCTCCTCCACAGACTGTCCGTACATGTCATCATCGTCAAAGTCTAGAAAAAAATGTAATTGCGGTTTAATTGTTTTTCCATTCCTCTACTTTACACAAACATACACATGCTGATATTTAGTTAACATCAAATCATAAAAGGTTTAATGTTGGATAAAGTCCTGTTAATATTTATGGTAAAAGAAGTTGTTGGTTGCTCTGTTTTTGTATTTTGACACAACATGCTATGGTCCAACCTCTAATGAATCATATTTACATCTATACTCTGTGAATAGTATTAATTTGAACCTATAGGTCCTGTGTTGTGTGGTGTCTTGAATATTGTTGTGTTTTGTTGCTGTCGCTTTTGATGTTGTGGTCATTGTTGGTAAAGATTGTAATGTGATTGTGTACTGAAATGTAGCCTAAAACAGTTCAAAGTGATTTAAGTGGACTCCAGGAGGACGAATAGCCGGGCTTCAGCCACAGCTAATGGAGATCTGAATAAAAGATAAAGATAAAGATAAATGCAGTTGTAGTAAAAAAAAGAAAGGGTGCTTTGGTACAGCTCTCAGTAGGTCCACAACTATTCTCAGTGACTCCTCCCACCCAGCTCATCACCTGTTTGACCTGCTGCCCTCTGGCAGGCGCTACAGATCAATGAAAGCCCAGAAACAGTTTCTTTCCCTGGGCCATACGGACACTGAACAAACAATAAATCTGTGCAATATGAATACACGGAATGTGAAATACATTTGTCTGTGCAATATATCCTTGATGCAATATACACCTCAAGTGCAACTACCTTTGTTTACATTTTATTTATTACATCTACCCTACCTATTTTACAAGTGCAATTACCTCTGTTTACATCACATCTATTTTTATATTTTATACTTCTAGTGTAACACTTCTGTTTATATTTATTTATTACATCTACTTTACCTGTTTTATTTGCTTTATAACTGTGTGTGTGTTTTACCTGTTATATGTTTTATCTGCCTCGTTTAGTCTTGTCAAGTATTTGTTTTAAAGCACTGACCAGAAGTGGCAACTGTGAATCTCGTTGTATTTAATACAATGACAATAAAGCTTTCTATTCTATTCTATTCTATTCAGTCACTTTGCCTTGTCAGCAACTTTACAGAATGCATAACAAACAGTACATTGGGAGTCAGGCAGTTTTCTATAACTACTTCACTGTAGGTTTTTAGAAATTGGGAGGCTTAATAACTTAATACAGATCATGGGATGTCTAAACATTAATATAGTTATAGACACATCACATTTAAGTTTTGTAACGTTACACAGAAAGCTTGGGGTGTATATACGTAGATAACAATCATGTATCTTGTGCAAGGTGCCAAAAAAAATCAGTATTTAATAATAATTTTATTTTAATAACAATAATAATAATAATAATACAAATATGTATTTAATAATAAAAATATTTGAATAATAAAAATCTGTATTTAATAATAATAATTGTTACAGCTGTTAGTCACTTTGCCTTGTCAGCAACTTTACAGAATGCATAACAAACAGTAAATTGGGAGTCAGGCAGTTTTCTGTAACTACTTCACTGTAGGTTTATAGAAATTAGGAGGCTTAATAACTTAATACAGGTCATGGGATGTCTATATATCCAACAATGTATTAGAAGCTACTTTAAAAACATTGGGATGTTAGCAAGCTAGCTAAGTAGCTAACTTTAGTAAATATAAACATTATTATAGTTATAGACACATCACATTAAAGTGTTGTAACGTTACTCAGAAAGCTTGGGGTGTATATACGTAGATAATAGTGTAATTTATCTTGTGCCAAGGTGCCAAGTGACACGACAGCAATGTTATCATGCTAGCTAAGCTAAGCTAAGCTAACTAGCACTGCAATCAACAACAGTGAAAGTTAGCTTAGCTGAGCGGCTAACGAGTTTAGCGGTTTGAGGCCTTTAACTGTGACGCTTTATATCAACACGTAGTTAATGTTATCTACCTTCATCGTAGTTGTAACCTCGCACATTTCTGTGCCGAGACATTTTTGCTTAAGTGTCTTCTCTCTCGGCTCCAGAGTCAATGTGTTTTTCAGCTCAGTTGTGACATGTGTTTCACAGCCCGACTGCCATTACTGCTGCTGCTGCTGCTGTTGTTGTTGCTATGTAGAACAGAATAGCAGTTGCGCAGGTCACATTTAGGAAATAGATAAATTAAATTCTATGTAATTTTTTTTAAGTTTTTAATTTCGCCGTATTTGTTTTTGTTTTTTTGCTGGATGGTAAACAATGTAGTCTTTAAAAAAAATAAAATAACAAAAAATCTCGTTTTCAGACAAGATTTTGTTTTGCTGACGTAACTTCCTGTTATAGTTCCTCCAATGCATGGCCCATGCATAGGGATCAGATCTCCCAAAACAAGCTTCACAATTTTGCACTCTGTCTGACAAGATAGGAACTGACTTCCAGACAGCTGATATTTTGCAGAGCTTATTTATTTATTGATTGATTAATTGATTTTAGAAAATATAAGTACAATAACAAATATGTACGTACAAAACTGCTCATGTCAGGGGTACATTAAAAAATAAAATAAAATAGAATAAAATAAGAAAAGATAAGATAAGATAAGATATTCCTTTATTAGTCCCGTAGTGGGGAAATTTGCAGTGTACAGCAGCAAAGGGGATAGTGCAAAAAACAAAATGCATCAGCTAACAGTAAAAAAAGAGCTAAACAAAGTGTAACAAAATATGAACCATTAAATAGAAGGACGCATAAAAATAGCAGCAGTATATACAGTTTTGACAATAAACAGACTATTAACAAAATTGCACAAGTGGAAAATGATATTGCACAGAGAATGAATGAATTAATGAAATTCCACCTGAAAATATCAGGTTATTGTCAGTTTTTTGGTGTGTAAGTGGTGTACTGGGAGCAGTGCTGGTTGTGGAGTCAATAAACAATAGATAAATATACATCTATATAGAGGAAAAAGTAATAAAAAATCATGCAGTTGAACTGATACATGTCTACAGTCTATTGGAATGACTAGCAGGGAAATAAACTTAGACCAAAATATACTGAAGTTTGATCAGTAGGCCCTATATCAGAATGTAGATCTAATAACTAGGGTCACAAGGGTATGAACTGAAGGAACAGTAAAAGGGTTAATGTCTGAATCTTCTTATCTTTTTCTTTGAAAACCCAGTGATCCTCAAGAGGGTGATGGTGTTAGACGATACAGGTAAGTTATGTTTTATGAATGAGGAAAGACCTAAAATTCATATTAATGATGATGTCTTATTAATATGAAGGAAGCACAATATCACAGATGAGCAATGATCAAGTGGTTAGGAGCTTTTTTCATCTTTGCACAACTTTAGGAAAATTATTTTAAGAGGTCAAGAGAAGTGCACTGAAAGAATATAAACACAACTTTCAATCGCACCTCTGATCTTGGAGAGTGAATCAAAAAAAAAATGTTTTTGTCAAAGGTCATGCCCTGTGGTTAGAGACAACCCATCTGAGCCCACACTTCACACCACGCACAAACACTTGCCCCAATGAGTAACATCATTTTTTCCAACCATCTTTGCACCACAAGAAACTTATAGCCTGTCTACCACAAAAGGGAAATAAATAAGATGTGTGTGCTTGAGTTTGTGCATGTTTATATGTACTTTATGGTCACACGCATATGTGCGTGCAGGTGCAAGCATGTGTGGGGGTTTTTTTATACATTTTGTTGTCCTGATCTCATCTGTAGCCTGCGTGCCGATGAAAGAGAAGAAAATGTCAGGCAATAATCTGATAGCAGTGATGCAGGTGAAGTATAGGCTACACTTGCACATCTGCACAGGGTGAAATGAAATATGAGGTTTGGCGTGTCTCCCTGATCTAAAAATAGAGTAGAATAAAGAAAGACGTCTGCTTAGGTAATTGTAAAGACCTTTTCACTATGAATGGCTCATATTGCAACTGGCAGTTTGACAAAGAGCAGCCTTAATTGACAGGAGGTGGAATCATTCATATCAGGAGGGGATAGTGGAGGAATTTATTATTTCTTGTGCACAAAGTTTCACCTTTGCTTAATATAGTGTGCGTATGTGTCTGCGCGTGTGTGTGTGTGTGTCTCTAAGTGGGTGGAGGTTTCCCCTCTAAAATTCCACTTCCTGCGTTTTGAAGTCTTGGTTGCACATCTACATGTCAAAATAAACAACTGCACACATACACACATGGAACACACAGGTAAACAGACACAAATATGCTCACTTTACAGGGTCACACAGGTGACAGAGAGGGAACTCTTTTGCATCACTGAAATGTTTCTAGGACACTCTGAAACCAAAGGCAACAAAGAGCACCTGATATGTAATGGAAATGGAACATATTGCACAAGTGAGAAAGTATATGAAACAGTAACATTGAAATTGTAATAGTGTTTGCAGCTTTTTTTCCCGGCATTGGCCTTGTTTAACATGACCTTTTGCAGTTTCTCTTTGACTGTTTTATGAAGTCTTTCTGCCCTGTTTATAGTCCGGTTTAAAGATGAATTAAATATGCGTCTGTGCTGCAACCAGACTGGGGTGTGATTTTCACACCTCTACACATGCAGGATCTGAACATTTGTTTCCTTTGCATGTCTTTTAAGCGCTCTCTCTGGTCAACTCTGTGATCAATGAATCAGTGGCGGGCGAGAAGGAAATCTGAGAGAATTATGAGTAGATGGATTAAACAGATGGACGGACAGATTGCTGAAGAATGAGCGGATCAGCGGAGGGGTGCTTTGTTTAAATGATGTAGAATTCATATTATTGAACGACTCACAAACTTCATGGTTTGCATCCATTGTACATTTTCTCTGTGTGGCTGAATTCTATTCAATTCTAGGATATGCAAAAATGGTTCTTGGCAAGTGGATGGCAATGGTATCTATGGAATCAAGTGAAAGCAAAGGATTGCAAATCTGTCAACAACAGCATGCAAATCTGAAAACAGATTAATCCCAGCGTAATTGTAGAAGACAAAGCCTATGTGCAAGTGGGTGAGGGGTGAAGTCCATCCCAAAAGTTGGCAGTGGGTATGAGGTAATGCTTTACATAATTTGCCAAGGGCACCAGGCATCATGGGAAGAGTCTTTCACAGGAACTCACCCCCGAGGGAAATGCAAAACCTACACCTTTGGCAGTGTTTGACAGGTGGTCCAAACAACTAAAGTCAATACAGAAACCATGTGAAAGAGGCAAATTGTGAAATTGAAAGTTAAAATTCTGAAACCAAATTCATATGTACTGCAGAACAATGTAGAAAGCATGTGCGTGCTTATATAGATATATTAGCAATTAGTCAACATGTGGGTTTATTTAACCACATAACCATACAGGATCACATTCACTATTTGACTTGGGATCAACCCTTCTCAGGCCTTTTACATAGACACACACACTCACACAGACAATTAACAATACACGTTTGGCCTTCCCAACACTGGATCTGAAAGCGTGGTGGGGTGATATCTCAAGCCCAGGGGCCATCATTAAAAAACATTCAAATGAGCCATCCTGGCACACAATGCTTTGCAAAGGGGGCGGCCATCACAATACCTGCCCTTAACCTGTCCAATCGCGCCCATGCAAATGTCCCCAGCGAGGAGTCAATGGGTCTCAGGCTTCCTGCTCAACCTACTATGGCTGAATTTGCATATACCCCGGCTCCCTTCCTTCAATTTGGTTTCAGATAACAAGATGTAGTTTTTAATATTACCCTCGAGGGAAAAGATATAGGCCTACATTTGGGGCTTGTGAGCTAAAGACACATGCTGTACTTACATATATGCTGTATACACAAACCAGACAAATTTCATTCAAATTAGGGCTGTCAATCGATTCAAATATTTAATCGCATGATTGTCCATGATTAATTGCGATTAATCACACATTTTTTTATCTGTTCAATATGTACCTTAAAGGGAGATCTGTCAAGTATTCTATACTCTTATCAACTCTAATCTTGCCCAAAACTGCATGTGATTATCATAAAGTGGACATGTCTGTAAAGGGGAGACTCATGGGTACCCATAGAACCCATTTTCCCTTTGAAAATGGCCACAAGTTTTTTCTCGCCAAAATTAAGCGCAAGTTCGGAGCATTATTTAACCACCTTCACGGAAATCTATGATTGGTACCAATGGATTCCTTAGGTTTTCTAGTTTCATATGAAGCCAGTATCTTAACTCTAGCTTTAAAACTGAGCCCACTACAACCTCCAAAAGATCGATTGCGTTAATGCGTTAAAGAAATTAGTAGCATTAAAACGAATTCGCATTAACACGTTATTATCGCGCTAACTTTGACAGCCCTAATTTAAATATTTGTTTATATGAAGTATGACATGTTATTTCTTTTGCTTCTATTTAGTACGGTGATATTAACACTGGTTATTACTGATGTTTTTGTTATTTTTCATGTTGTATCTCCTTTACTAGCCCACTTTTCTTTCTACAGTATAGGCTAAGTGGGGCATTTTGTATTGCAAACTTGCACGATAGCTGCTATATAATTCAAATATGATTCGAATAAATAAGAAGTTCCACCTCCTCAAGGCAAAAATGACTGAAACAATGCTTGTGTACACAGGTGTGTACAGGAATTGAAGCTTAGAGGCGATTGCAACCTGCAGGCAACCAAATAGGCCTACATTATATCACAGGTCTGCAGTTAAATGTAGTGGCACTTAAAGTGTTTTTAATGTTATAAATATGTGGAAAAAAATGCTGTAGATTGAATCCATCTTGTAAATCTTGATATTCCCCTCTGTCCACAGTAAGTGCTTCACTTCACTGAGCAACCCCCTGTCCACCCTGTTGCATCAAATAGTACAAATGTGCAGTCCATGGCCATGTGTGTATGAGTGTGTGTAGGCCTTTATCAGGCCACTATTATGATGACTGCCCTGGGACAATAGGCTGGTCTGGGGTGATGGTAATTACAAGTGACCAGGACAATACGGTCGCGTATGGAGGAACTAATACAATGAGAAGACACATTTATACAAATAAAGCATTAACCCCCCCGCCCCCTTCTCTTCCTCCTCCTCCTCCTCCCTGCAATGAATGGCTGAGTGAGGACAGTCCTGGGTGCATGCAGAGGATGGAGAACTCCAACCAAAACAAGATAAGCATAATATAATACATGGTGGCCAGGTATTAATACAGAATAAAGCAGAAGTAATGCAAAAAAGGAGCATATGATATATTACCCACTCATCTTTGACAGAGGGTTGCTAAAAACAGGCTCAACTTGTTCCTATTTTAAATTTATTTTTGAATAAAGGCAAAGACATCATCTGCAAAAGGTGACTTGAGATACAACTTGGATAACAAACATGAAGGCAGTTTAAGGAAGTTGTCTTTTGCGTGCAATAAATCCCTGCAAAAAAAGTTGCATTGCATAAGGCTACTTTAACTTTCTTTTGTCTGGGCGAGCACAAAAAGTTCACTTTATCAACACCAAGCTTCTTGCATGTTTTTATCACTGAGAAACATCTGCATTTGCAACACCAGCCAAGCTACTCCACAACTACAAACATTGCAACTTCACTTTTCCACGCATGCAAACCAGCCATTGTTATCCAGATATATTAGTTTCCTTCTCCTTTTTTTCACTAGAAGAGAAGTAACTCACGAATATTGTTGACAAAAAGGCATTTAGCGCGGACAGCCAGGCGAAACGCGCCTCAGACAAGCCTACTTTGTAGAAGCATGATGCATTCAATGACACGTCGTAAATTTTGATTGCTGCTCTTGTAAAATGTAATCCCACTAACACTCACAACACATTTTTTTCCTTTTTCAGTTGCCAGTTATCCAGCCACACTTTTTTTTTATCATGGCATTTTTTTAATATTGAATGTAATGGTGTGAAGCACTGTAAACTGATTTTTGGTTTAAAATAGAAGGATCTAAAAGACAGTAAACGGCAAGGCAGCTTTATTTGTATAGCACATTTCAGCAACAGGGTAATTCAAAGTGCTTTACATAAACATTCAAAAACATTGCGACAAAGTGCAAAAGAACATTAAGACATAATTAAAAGAGTTATAAAAAGATTAGAAAATAAAAACAAGCTAAAAAAGAAAAGCTAAGATAGAAACCTAAAATCGAAATATAACACACAAGAGTGAAAGCTCTAGTGCAGTATATAAGATCATTATCTGGTTTAATAAAAGGCAGCAGCAGCAAATAGGAAAGTTTTAAGCTTTGATTTCAAAAGAACTCAGAGTTGGGATGTATAAATGTATGTTATTTTAATAGTGTACCTTAGTTGTATTTACTTTTTTTTATTATTTTAGTTACTTATGTACTTGTTTGATGTGATGTGCACCTTATGTTGTTATGTATGTTGTTTTTCTGGGAGCTTGTTCCAGATATTTGGTGCATAAAAACTGAACTTCTGCATGTTTTAGTCCTGACTCTAAGCAGACCTGATCCAGATAAACCTGAGAGGTCTGGATGGTTCATTGTAAAACGTCGGACGGTACTTGAAGTATACTATACTGCACATGCGCAGTGAGCCAGCCACCTCAGGAGCGCCAAATGTACCGGGATGCATGAAGGGGAGGAGCAGTAAGTAGTAGTGAGAGAGGCTGCTGTAGTTTAAATTAATGTCAACCTGCCTCTCCACCGGGAGAACAAACCCAGCGCAGATAGCGAAAGTACGAGACCAGCTCAGCGCAACCTGCGAGCCGCTTCTACACACATTAACATGGCTCGGCGGCCGAGAAACAGGTAAGCAACTGCTCTTTCTTTTGCATTATCTTTAAACTTTTCCCTCTTATAATAATAATGATAATAATAATAATAAATTGGACTTATATATATATAGCGCCTTTCAGAAACCTAAGTCTTATGTGCGTCTTATAACCTACAGTTCTTTCTAATGCAAGTTGAGCGGTTTAGTTAGGGTGCATCTTTATTTTATTATTATTTTTTTTCATTAAGTCTTTCTGTTTTTAAGCTCCTTTTTATGGATGATTGTGATCCGTTTTTTTGTGTGTCTGTGGTGTGGGTTGTTTCTCGCTGGCGCGCTCATGACAGGTGGTGGTCATCTGGCATGTGCGCTCCTCGCGCTGCTGTCAGTGCTGGGAGAGAGAGAGAGAGAGAGAGAGAGAAAGGGGTCTCTCTCTCTCTCTCTCTCTCTCTTACACACACACATGGATTAATACTATTAGGCGGGTGGACAGGCGCGTGCCACGCTGTGCACAAGGACATGGACATTAATGTTTTTTAATTATAAGGAGCTTATAATAAAAACACAAACTCAATTAACTCTGTCTAAACGCACTCAGAGTGTATTGCAACATGTTGCAACAAATGTTTCTATTTTATTTATTGCACTTATTGGTTCCGTTGATCATCGCCTCAGACAAAAAAAACAGATGTTTTCTTTTTTTTCTTTTTTTTTTAAACCTTGCACATTGGATTTTATATACACCGATATATAGCATGGCATATTTAAAGGTCATTTTAAACTGCGCCTTTGCACAGACCAGACCTGAGAACAGTCTATGAATGTTGCCGCAGCATCTCTCTCTCTCACACTGTTATTTTGGAAACTTGCGCTTTCGCAGCGTCCTATCTGCGTGTGTGTGCACTTGTCTCAAGAAGTGGCACCAGCTCTCCCCTGCATAAGTTAGTAAAGAAGCAGCTGGTTGTACTCGCATTGAGCTTGTGTGTCACTAATGATTGTTTCAGTGTGGCTCATCTTCATGGTTTTAAGCAGATAACCTGAAGAAAGTGCGAGTTGACACAAAACCACCCTGCTGATTGAGATAAGGGCAATGAGATTGTGATTAAAACTGTCTCATGGTGCAGCTTTCACTTGATTCAACACTCTCAAAATGAGTATAGAGCGTGCTATATTCATTGTCTTTTGTTTGCTTGTTGCTTGTGCACACAAAGTTCTCAGCAATTTTTTATTTCTTTAGTGTCATATTTTCTTTTTTTTCTGAAAATAGCATTTGCATTTATGCTAATATACTTCAAAAACATATATTATTTACACATTTCTGTGTATTTTTTCTGTATGGTCATTGCTGCTATATCAGGTATAGTCACGCATATGGGTAAATGGACAAAAATAAGGAAGATAATCCATTGTAAATATCCTCTTGTACAAGCACACACACACACACATACACACACACACACCAGTGGGGTTCCTGTTCACCTGTTGCTCTGTATGACACCAAAGTACCCTACCTACCCTCCACGTTGTCCATGCTCTACATTGTGATTGGTTAACCAACCACCCCGGCGTCAGTGTGTGTGTGTGTGTGTGCATGTATGACTGTGCCATACAATGCCTGCTGCAGGTCTGAACACGCCAGGGTCACGAAATTATGATCGCATGTGCCAATCCCAGTATCTGTGGAAACCAAAAACATTGGAACCTGTTCATCCATCCCCCCCTCCCTCTCTCCCTCCCACTTACTGTTCTTCTCTCTCTCTCTCTCTCTCTTTCTCTCTCTCTCCCCTTGTGGGTGTCTTGGCTAAACGCCTGCACCCAAACCTTCAAGAATGACTGGTTCTGTCTGTGTTGACACCTGATGAGTTAAAGAGTGGGCTGAGTTCTTTATGCACTCTGCAAAGAGATGATTAGGGAGTAGTTTGGAGATAGACAGGTACTATTATTGTGCTATTATTTGCCTTTCTATTATCTTACACTATTCCTTTTCACATGGCCTCCACCTCTTTTTTTAAAAAAAAAGTTTCCTCTCTGTCTGTGTGTCTGCAGTGTTTACAGTAGTGAGGAGGATGAGGAGGAGACCGAGATGTACGAACATGATTATGACGGATCGCTGGTCAAGGCGGGGAAACGCCACCTTGGCAAAACACGCTGGACACGAGAAGAGGTACAAAACACCTGTCGAAAACCTGCTGTTCAGTGCAACACAGCTGGATAGAATTTGCTTCAGGAGAGAGCGCACACTTTCCAGGAGCCTGGGAACTTTTCTTTTTATAGTTGTCTGGTCTAACCACATTCACTGACTATTATGTTAAACTGCTGGGGGATGTTCATTGCTGTGACTAACAATGTGTTTTCTATTTTTTCCAGGATGAGAAGTTGAAGAAACTTGTTGAGCTTCACGGATCAGAAGACTGGAAAGTCATTGCGAGCTTACTAACTGTAAGTACGGGAGGGCTGCATGCACAAAATGTACAACAATAACCTCCCATTATATATGCATGATTACTAATCCTCTGCACTCTGACCTACCAGAACCGTACAGATGTGCAGTGTCAGCACAGGTGGCAGAAGGTTCTTAACCCAGAGCTCATCAAAGGGCCGTGGACCAAAGAGGAGGACCAGAGGGTAAGAAAACAGTCTTTAAGAAAATGTTAAAATGCAAAAAAATCAATGATGCAACCACATTTGTCTTTGCATATTAAAGTAAAAAACCTTCACATAGCAATGCAGAACCACTTTTCATGTAGTTGGATACCACTCACAGAATAACAACACTTTTCTGTAGCAACTCCTTGCCTGCTGTTGCGCATTTTTAGTTTCCCAAAAGTTACTCAACAAGCAACATGCTCAGCCTCTTAAAGCCCGCGAAATGTTCATTGAACTAGTCCAAAGGAGTTATATTTCCACCCAGATGCCACTGTAATGATTAGCAGAGTGGCTAACGTTCCACTGGAAACTCCCTCGCTGCTCACCAGCAGGTGTTCTCAATCACCTCTACAAGTTAAGAAAGATAAAGAAAGACGGAAGGAGGGAGGGGAAGCATTCACTGACACAGTGTGTACAGTTTTCTGAGATTTTTCTGGGTAACTAACAAGTTTGTTTTGTTCTTATTTTCTCTCCCATCTCCTCATATACCTGTGATCTTTTCACCTTATTTGTCTTACTCTGCACCCCTTCACTTCTCCCTCTCCTCCCTGTTATTGCTCCTTCCTTCCTCTTTCCTCACGCCCCTCCACTACCATTTACTTCTCTTCCTTTTCAACACTCTTCCTCCTCGTCTTTCCTCTTTCTCTCACCACACACACACACACACACACACACACACACACACACCCCAGGTGATCGAGCTAGTCCAGAAGTACGGTGCCAAGCGCTGGTCGGTGATCGCCAAGCACCTGAAGGGGCGCATCGGCAAGCAGTGCCGCGAGCGCTGGCACAACCACCTGAACCCAGAGGTGAAGAAGACATCGTGGACCGAGGAGGAGGACCGGATCATCTACCAGGCGCACGAGAAGCTGGGCAACCGCTGGGCCGAAATCGCCAAGCTGCTCCCTGGCAGGTAAAAGAGCAGAGAATATATGAAGAAGAGGGAAAGGTGGAAAAAAAAAAAGGAGAAGCTAGATGAATCACTGAACTCTTGGTTGGTTGACTGTGCAATGTTGCGGTTTGAGAGGGTAAAAGGGGAGGGGAGGACACTGAAGGAGAGAGAGAAACAAATGAGAAAAGGGATGAAGTGAGCACACAGAAAGAAAAAAGTGTTTCCGTTGTTTTGAAAAATAGGAATACAAAATGATTGAGAGGAAAAAAAGACAATGACAGGTCAGGGTGTTCGTAATAGAAAAAGGCCTAGAATCAAATGACTAAGTGAAAGTGAAAAAAAGATACTGTAGTTCTGACATGATTGTAATTGTACTGATAACCTTATCGGTTTTGTGCGTGTGCGTGGCAGCATCTGCCTGTGCCTGCATTGATAATGCTATCAAGCACAACTAGAGGTCTTGCGGGGGTATGCGGATGCGTTTCGGAATGAATAACCTGTTAATAATACGTGCTATTTCATGACCTCCAGGACTGACAACGCTATAAAGAACCACTGGAACTCCACCATGAGGCGAAAGGTGGAACAGGAGGGTTATCTGCAGAGCGCGGCGAAGAACGGCAACTCCTCGCTCTCCATGAGCCACAGCTACGTCAAGACCAACAATCACATCTTGGGCTTCTCGCACCACTCGCACCACTCGCCCAGTCACGCGCAGCTGCCACCCCTGTCGCCGCACAACTACACCTACATCTCCGACACACACAGAGTGAGTGGGCTTTTAAAACTAAAAATGTATGGGACGCTGGCAGAAAAAAGTAAATGCAGATTGTGTAGCCGCAGGGCGATTCATTTATTTGACGTGTGTTTCTGATCGGCTTAACAGGTACTATACCCCATGGCCTTGAACATCCTGAACATTCCCCAGCATGGAACCGCTGCTATACAGGTAAAAACAAGCAAGTGAACGCAGCATAATTGATCACTATAGTGCGGCAACAGGAAGGGATTGTAAGCTAAAATCTGCTCTCTTTTTTTCCTCAGAGACACTATAGTGAGGAGGACCCCGAGAAGGAGCAGAGGGTGAAAGAGATCGAACGGCTGCTCATGTCAACAGAAGATGAGCTGAGAGGCCGGCCGTCACTACCAGTAAGTGGCTTGCATGTCTGCGTGAGAGCACAATTTCTGCGCACGTGTCTTTTAAGGACAGTAGTGTGGATGTGTGTTTCGTGTCGAGGAGGAAACATCTGGGGGGTCTGTTTCTGCAAAAGTGACGAAATAGGACCTTATCGCCATCTTGACACATGTGCATGACCCCTTGTGCAAGCCTCAACTCAACACTTCTTTACATAAAAGTTCCCTTTCTTCTTCTCTTTTTTCTCATTTGTTAAAATTTTTTTACACCTCTTCCCTTATTGTCAGGCTTGCATTTTCTCTCTTGGCGCTTGTTCTACACTTACTCTACCGCGCTCATATTTTCAGATTTTGTCAGTTATTTATACTTATTTATATCATTTTCTCCCCCCACCCAGATGAATTTGCCCTATCCAATCTGGGCCGGCCAGAGCTCTTCGACCAACAGCTCAGAGGGTGTAATGTTATTACCTCATCACCATGCCCCGGCTCTGCCTCTGGACCAGAGCTGCCTACCTGAGGAGAGCGCCTCTGCAACACGCGCCCACAACAACAACAACAACAACAACAACAACAGCAGCAGCAGCCGCCATCACAGCACTCCAGCGTTCTCAAATACTATGCCAGAGTTCATGGAATGCGTCATTGATTCAGTAAGTATCTGTGTTTGCTTTGTCCTACATGTTAAGACAACATTTTGTTAATTTTTTTATGTGCCGTGACCAACTGTGTCAAGATGAAAAAGGGTAGCTTAGCAAGTAGAGACATAGATTTTTACCAAGTAGTGGGCTCTGACCCATATTTTCCCACCCTTCTCCTAGAGCCTCTCCTCAGGGGATGAGGCCACTACTGTTCTCAGAACAGACAGGGTCTCGCCCAATCAGGGCTCAAGAACCAATCACGGAGTATGGGTTGGTTTCATCTGCTCAACTCCCAAGCCTCTACCAGTCAGAAACGTCCCCTTTTCACCCTCACAGGTAGTTAAAGTAGCCGCGTGTGCTCAGAATCCATCCAATCACCAACCTGCCACCTGCTGATATCGACAAACAATCATTCAGAATTAGTTCCTCTTCCACCTTTTTGTTTTTTAGTTCAATCATTTCATCCATTCCTCTCCATATCCCTGTGTGCTATCATGATCTGCCAGATTGTTACTGCTTTAAAATAAACCCGTCAAACTACTTTTGATTGATTGCTTTTCCTTCCGTTTGCTTCACAGTTTCTCAACCAGTCAATGAGCCCAGAACACTCCGACAACGACAGCTTGCCAATGAGCTCGCCTGTGGACTCCAAGCCTCTGATCAACCACACTATCAGGCACCAGAAAGAGAATGAAATGTAAGTGGCTCTATCTTTTATGCATTTTAATATGCAGTTATGCAGAATTTGGGTAAATGAGGATTTACAAACTGTCTCTTTCTCTCTCCCTCTCTCAGGTTCAGAACTCCAAACATCCGTCGTTCAATAATGGAGTCATCTCCTTGCACGCCCACGCCGTTCAGGTCAGCCCTGGCCATGCAGGAGGCCAAGTATGGACCCGTCAAACTACTGGTGAGAAAGAGACTTCAAAAATATCTTGAATTTTTTCATGTTACCTCTCTGTTGTGCTTGCTGTAGTGACTCACTGGTGGATTCTTGCCTTTTTCCAGAACTCCCCTATGGAGCAGCAGATGGTAGATTCCATCAAGCAGGAGCCAATGGAGTGTCCCATTGAGCAGCCTCCTCTGAAGAAGATAAAACAAGAGGTACTTTCTACTCAACATAAGCACACACACACTCACACATGTACGGAGCCCCGGCAGCCAGAAGCCATAGAGAGAATGAATAAATTGAGGCTATGATTTATTAATTTGTGCTCGCAAGATAAGTGCATATATACAGTACAGAGAGCAGCCTTTCTCCCCGAAGCATGAAGCGTCTATCCGTAGCTATCTACAACCAAGAACAAGTGCATGAATCACTTGGCATTGTGCACTGCTTCCTGCCCACAAATTAATCAAAACGTGGGAACGATTTAATTAAATTGAGATAATTATATATCTCATGCGTACCAATTAACAAATTGTGGCCTAAATATATATATTTTTTTCTATTATGGCCACTCCCGCACTTAAAAATATAATGAAAAAACATGCAGACAAATGTGAGTCTGACAAAAGAAGATTTTTTTTTTTTATGTTGAGAAAGCAAAGGTGAAAAGAGAGTGGGATGTACTTCAGTTTGCTGTTGTGGTAGCAAATGTGGGTACATGATTTTTAGTATTTCCAGTTTTACAACACAATCTTGTTCAAATTGGAGGTCAGGGTTGTCAGGGAAGATCAGTATCATTGTTTGAGGCTACTTTATGTATGTATTCAAGTTTGCACCACTCTCAATATTCACCATGATGTGTTCTGGTGTCTTATAGGTTGAGTCCCCTTGTGAGAGGAGTCCTTGTATGCAGTGGGAAGGACAAGACCTTCACACGCAGCTCTTCTCTCCAAACGGCCCCGCACAGGAAGTACCTGTAAGTCCACTTTTTGACCACTTCATGTTCTCTAATGTGAAGCTTACTCACAAATATCCTCAAACCATAATCTTGACTTCTGTTGCTAAGATATGTTTCTCTCTTTTTTTTCATTCAGGATCTGCTCACTAGCTCATTACTGAGTGAAGATGGACACAGAATCTACCACCTCCCTCACAGAGGCATGGGCAGCCCACTACAGGTGTGTAGAAGTTTTAAAAAAATGCTATGTGGTGATTGCATGTTAAACCATAAAAAAACTCACCATCCTCTCTTTTTTTTCTCTCGCCAGCAGCAGCTCAGCTCCTGGGAACAGGTGACCTGTGGGAAAACAGGGGAGCACGTTTTGGCCTCCGAGCAGAGCCACAAGTACATCAACACTTACCCCACGAGGACGCTGGTCATGTAGACAGAGAGACACATGTTGAACTGGAAAAGATCAGCAATCCCTGCGCTGGACGCAGCGCCGCGGATTACATATTTGTTGTGGTACAACAGTTGGGAGAGGCTTCTATGCCACTTGGTGTTTTTACACTCACACTTGTTGGATTTCAACCAACCAAAGACTAAACATTTTTTAAAATCTTTTTGTACAGAATTTGCTCTGGGTTCTATTGTTCGTCCTTTTACCTTTTGGTCTCGTCACTGTGTTATTATTGATGTTGTATTATAAATGGGAAAGGGTGGCTATATAATTTGGGCTGTATTATTAATTCCGAATTTTGATATTAATATAAAGAACAAGTTGATTAATTTATTTCTTTTGTTTTGATAATGTTGTTTTTACAATTGGCCAATGGAGCAGTGTTGTAAGTTAAGTATTTAAGCATTGTTAGCATTATCATAAATCCAAAGGCATATTAATGAATTCAAAACTGACCTCTTTATTTCAGTCATTTCTGTTTCTTTTTTTCTTTTCTTTTTTTTTTTTACCGGCTTCAATGTGTCTACTGTTGATTTCAAGTGTTTGGTCTGTGCCACCTCATGTAAACACTTAACTACTAAACAAGAACAGCGGTTCTTACGTTTATTATTCAACTATGAGTGATCATGTTTTACACGACAGAAGGGGCCAGCCTTATTAGTATTACCTGACTACCACATTGGCACCTTCATTTCACGTAAATTGAGTTTTCATTTCAACTTTTACGATTCATTTCTGGCCTTCGCAGTATCCTATATGGGGGGAAACAGTCAATGAACAAACATATGTGTTAAAATTATATATTTATACATTTTAAAAATGAGCTTATATGTTTGAAACCATGAGCTTCACCCAGTAAGAGTAAGACCAAGCTGCACTTGAATCCTCTATTCTCCATAAAAAAGCGAGAGTATAAAAAACACTGATGTTTTATATATTATGCTACAGACAAGTCCCAATGGAAACTTTTGTATGGTTTTTGTTAAACATTTCTTTGAATAGTTTTGTATCGTTGTATAATGCTTATTCAATCAGCATTTTGTTTTCTTACTAAGACTGCAGTAGCCCATGTCAAACACTTAGCAGACAATCTTTTTATACGCCTTGTTTTTATACTAGCTTTTTGAGAAAATTTTATAAACATGCCAAGTTTTCATGTTTTTTATACTTTTATATACTGCCTAGTAATAAAGTGTGTTGTTTTTATTACATCCTTGTGTTCAGTGTCATTTTGGGGATATTATTTTAAAGACGTTGTAAGAAGATGTAACAGTGGCAGCGATTCAAAAGCAGCTCCTCAAAGACAATAAACAACATTTGCATATATCTAAGCTGTAAATATGCTTTTACTAGTCATTACTTTAGCACAAATAGCCTGTAGTGGTTTTAAGCTACCAGTGTAAATAGCACTGTGGAGGCACACTGTTGACTGGAGTAATTCCTCTGTTTAAAGTGAATGAACTATTTGCTCTCTGGTGCCTCTACCATGCAAATTCTTTGCGAGTACTATAGTATTCAAATACTCCACCCTCACCTCCCAAACACAACCCTGCAGATACAAAGGTTTGTTGTCATAAAGTTGTGCGGACCATATCATAAAACGTTCTCTCCATCTGCCAATTACTAAGTTGAGTGTAGAGTTTATCAGCCAGTAATAAGCAAATGGACCCAACCGTTGCCTCTTTTTGTGGATAAGAGTGGTCCACTTGCGTGAATGTTCCAGAAACACAAAGGGAAAGTTTACTCCTTTACACACTTAAATGTACAATTACTGTATAAAACACAATACTCCTCATTGTTCTCTAAAAACATTCACACATGTATGAGCTGCACATTTACTCTCTTGAGGACACTTGTTTTCCTGTGAGGCCATGAAAGCCATGGAAGGGGCCCAGACTCACAGACCAGGAGCTATATTTACGCCCGCTCCCCTCCACCTGCACCCCCAGCTCACCCTGATCCACCACAGTGCCCTCAAATATAGATTCCTATCTCAAGTAGTAGTCTCGGAGGGGTACATAAACAGAAATGACATCCATCGTGACGGACACACGGCTAACAGGAACTGTGATATTTAAGGCAGGGCCAAGCAGAAATAGTTTCCTCGGGGGTGCATGCATACATACTGCAGCTTTAAACCTGCAGTAGGCAGAATACTTTTGGCATCATTGAGCAAAAAATCCATAATAACCTTTCAGCATATTGTAATTCAAGTGTTCTGAGAGAAAACTAAACTTCTGCACCTCCTCATGGCTCTGTTTTCAGGCTTTAAAAAAATCTAGCCCGTGACGGGAGACTTTGGCCAATCACAGGTCATTTCAGAGAGAGAGCATTCCTATTGGCTGTTCATTCAATTGTAGCACCTGTCAATCACTCGCAAACTCCGATCAAACTAGGGGCATCTGCAAGATTTCACAGACCGGAACAACCAATCAGAGCCGAGCTGGAGTGTTGCCGTCTCTGAGCAGCTGTCAATCACTCGCAAACTCCAATCAAACGGTCAAACTAGGCAGCGCTGATCAAATATGAATGAATATTCTGTTACTGTAATGCCTATTTCTAGAGTAAAATGTTTTCAGAAACATCTTGTAGTGTACTGTTTAGCTGTAAAATGAGAAAGTTTGCTCCGGCTGGTGGGCGGTGCTTGGTATTTCCTCAACTGATCTCAACACCACTGCGGGGTCACAAACTTTCTCATTTTACAGCTAAACAGTTACACTACAAGATGTTTCTGAAAACATTTGAGGCGAGGAATAGGCATTACAGTAACAGAATATATATTCATATTTGATCAGCATTGCCTAGTTTGACTGTTTGATCAGAGTTTGCGAGTGATTGACAGCTGCTCAGAGATGGCAAGCCTCCAGCTCGGCTCTGATTGGTTGTTTTCCTCCAGTCTGTGAAATTTTGCAGATGCCGTTAGGAGCACCGGAGGACACAAAGGGTTTTTTTTTTTTTCGGATTACCTGTCTCATGCACTACTGTCAGGATATAGTGACGCTTTTATAAAAATAACTTTTTTTAATCATATTTGCTATATTCTCTGTGAGCATTCAGCAACTGTAGTATGTGTGTCTTGTGGAAAGTGGCCAGAGTGAGAAGCAGGCTTTCACATTGGGAATTTCAACATCTTCTACTACACCCAAAAGAAAAAAAGAGAGAGAGAGAGAGAGAGAGAGAGAGAGAGAGAGAGAGAGAGAAAAGCCCCAAACCCCACGAGATTTACAGACACCTGCTTCCACTGAGTGAGAAGGCAGCTGCCTGTGTGTGTGTGTGTGTGTGTGTGTGGATGGTGGTTTATTGACAAAAACAATATAGACCCAGATGGATTTTGTAAGACATAACATGCTGTAGTGTGAAAAGATGGATTGATGTCAGGGCATTTCAAACTGAGACCAATAGGAGGTTTTCTACTTGTGACTGTAGAAAATAAGACCTCATTGATGATTGGACAGTATAACTCCCAGCTCTTCAGCGTTGGCTCCTTTAATCAAGTGAAAAGAG
The DNA here is from genome assembly GCA_916701655.1 of Sebastiscus albofasciatus. Taxonomy (NCBI): domain Eukaryota; kingdom Metazoa; phylum Chordata; class Actinopteri; order Perciformes; family Sebastidae; genus Sebastiscus; species Sebastiscus albofasciatus. The sequence goes on along the minus strand of CAKAOI010004045.1, from coordinate 15,146 downwards.
AAACAAGAATGTGACTGACTTATCAACAAGAGCACAGTGCAGCAATTATTTGAGAGAGGCAACAGGAGATTATGGTAGTGCGCATTATCATCAAAACATTGGGTTAAAATTTCACTCACATTGATATTGAATTTTGTCAGTGTGTTTTTCCAAAAATAAGCAGTTCAGACGAGTGTTATTGTTCCCATGGACCAAACAGAATAAACTATAATAACACAGAAAGTACATGTAAAATAGCAAAGGAGAGCAAAGAATGAAAAATTAAAGTGCCATATAAACAAGTAAAAGACAACTTCAAGTGTTTAAAAAAAATGGCTATAAAAACAAATCCTCAAGCTGCGCTGAAGTTAGAAAAAACTCAGAATCAAAAACATGACAAGACTTGAAACTTGACTTGGACTTGCAAAGAATGACTTGTTAGTGCTTTTTAGTGCTGTTTAGTATATTTTGTATACTTTAACTTATGTTATTTATGTATTACATAAAGAGACCTGCTCTTTTTGCTATTTGACTTGATGATTTGTGATGAGATTAAAAAAAATAAATGAAATGTGTTGTTCTCGCATTCCTCTACAGTGAACCGATTATCCCAAAAACTTGATGAATTGAAGTAAATTCATAATAAGCATCCTTTGTCACGAACTTTAATAGGCTACTCTATCAAAAAGTAAGCATAACTACAAGCCAAGTATTCTTTTCTGTAGGCATATAAGGCAAGAATACTTAATTATACTTTTCTTAAGTATATCTTGATCAAAACATTAAGTAAATTGGCCTGTAAACCAAGTATACTTAGACTTTTAAGTATACTTGTCAGTATGAGCCAAGTATATTTAAGTATACTTTTCTAAAGTATATGGAAGTATAAGGAATTTCCATTTTCTGTTACTATATTACGTGTCACATATATATAAACAGTAAAGAAAACATGCAGCGACCTTTCAGCAAAGGGGGAAATGCAAAAATATCAGATACTCTATCTCTGTCACAGTCCCAAATAAATAATGTTCCCCTTTAGCAATGCTGTGTCCAGCTGTATCTTTCTTTACTTGGATTCTGGTTTAGCTTTTGGTCTGGGGATGCCATGGCAACAAGGATGTATAGAATATGCAGTTGGATGTAGCGTGTAACTGGTAAAACAACGTTTTTTAAAAAAAAATGCAAACAGGAGCTTCAGATTTTATTTCTGCGTTTAGACTTTATTGGACAATGTCAACATTTTGACACGACAGAAAAGTTTAAAAAGTTTCACACAATAAAGGCGCATTCTCTACAAGATATTCAGCTCTAAACGTCAAAGCAGAAGTTCACTCTTACTACTACTCTTTTTTTTTATTCCATCCTCCTTTCCCTTTTCAAATCAAACATGTCTGTCGCAAGCAGATTGGCTCATAAATTCAGTTTGACGTGTCACAATAGATTTATAGCCGGATGTTGCAGGAGTGGCGGGCTCCTGAACACGCGCGTGCGTACACTTGCAAAACGCACACACATCATGAGCTTGCGAGCCTGGCCAGTGTGCTCTGGGCCTGCATAGATTACTCGAGCCTGATTTCCTCATTCCCTGGGTGCTGTTGTGGTTGCAGATACTCGGGCAAGAGCAGCCGCTCCCTGCTGGCAGCGGTCAGGTAGGAGGGCTGGGCTGGGCTGGCCGGGCCTGATAACTACCCTACCCATCCATGGTACGCAGGAGAGAAGAGGAGAGGGCAGAGAAGGAGACAAGTGATGAAGAGACAGACAGAGAGAGAGAAAAACAAGAGGCTTCAGTGAGGTTGAAATAGTGAAGCCAGAGTTTGTCTTTGTGTATTTTCATTCTGCAACAACAAGGTCAAGAAGTGAAACACAAGCAAAGTTAGGGGCTTTTACGAGGAGAGTGGAAATATTAGCCTTGGATTATTGCAAAAAAGGGCTTTTATGTTGAAAGTAAAACTAGAATTAAAGGAATACTTCCCCCTTAAAATGACCATTTGTATATCAATTACTCAACCCGTGTTACCTTGAAATCTTGAAAATAACTTTGTTTTTCTCGTATTCCTCCACGCTGAAGGGAGAAACAAACAACGGAGTAAATCCTTGATGAACTGAAGTAAATAAAGGCTGCATTTAACATCAGCAAAACATCCATTTACAAACTCATACACAACTCATGCAGTATAATCCAGGTCTCATTTATTCAGTCATATACCTCAGTACTTCCCAAACACATGCATTTTCACTAAAATCGTACCATTTAAAACACTTGCGCCACCCCTATAGTCATAGAATTCAATGAAGAATTCAAGGTAACACGCTGGTAATGCGAGTAATTGATATACAAAAGGTCATTTTAAGGGTGCAGTATTCCTTTAAATGAATAGCTTGACATTTTGGCAAATATGCTTATCCGCCGAGCGTTAGATGAGAACATCAACACCACTCTCATGTCGCGTTTATGAAGCGAGAGCCAGGTGGTCGTGTCTAGAAGGTAATCCACAAATTGCATTGTGAGACTCGCTGATCGACGACCTATCCTGAACTTAACCATTCGAGGTCTATGCCAACATGTTCTCACCCCAACTTGTCATATACTGGCGCTCTGCCGGCCCCCTCGGCATCACTTTTTGGTCGCAGTAAACACGTACTTAATGTTGTGAATTAAACAAAAACACTTGGTTATGTTCAGGCAACAAAACTATAGTTAGGTTTAGGAAAAAAAACAACATGGTTGGGCGGTATCTAACGTCAAATGTTGTGACAAAGCGTCGGTATTTGATGCCCTGGGAATGAGAACGGGCCGTCTATGACTAATGTTAACCATCTTGCAAGAGTTTCGCAACTTTTGGAGAGAAAGACTGCAAGCAGGAGTTGCCAGGCAACGACGGAGACACAGCAGTACCAGACAGAGGGGTAAACTCTTTTTCACAGAAGACATTTCGACATGTCGCAATAGGAAAAGCTCAGGTTTGAATAATAATGTTGGCTGAACTCCATTTACCTTCAGTTTCCTGATATTTTTCAAAACAAAAGTTGTCCCGGAACGAATCGCTTAATGTCTTAAAATGTTTTAAATTGTAATATTTACACCTGTGTTTTCATTCAGTTATTCTGTCAGGATTTACACATAAATGTGAAGAAACATTAAGGATTAAAGAGAGTCAGTGAAAGTGAAATAAACCTCAACACAGAAAACTGTGTTAAAGTTTCGGTCACTGTATTTCATCAGAGACCAAGGAGAAGTTGTGGTACAATCAGCCACCTGACTTAACAGGTTTAAAAGTTAAGCTGCATGAGCAATATTATATCATATACGGCATGTGGTATATGAGCTTGATCCAAAAAGTGCATACTGCTAAAAAAAAACAGTTATAAATGAAAATAATATGGGACAAGCCTGCCCTGAAGTGACCCAATCAGACCCACAAATAGGATGGTGTGAACTACAGTATATGTGACCAAACACCACAAGGTCAGACTCATTTAGTGTTACAGGTGACCTATTTCAACACAATTTCAGTCACAAATCTACGGAAGCCCTGAATGGACATGATTCAAACATTATTTTGTTACCGTTATCTCGAGATCACATGTAAATTACATTGTTAATTCGAGAAAAAAAGCTTTGTTATCTTGAGAAAACAAGTTATTTATCTATAGCAAATACCTTTTAAATATATATAGTTGGGGATTTATATTACATTTATTTAAAAAAAGAAATATTTGTGTGTGCATCAGAAATATATTTGTGATTGTGGAATATTTTTTTTAATTTTCTTTTACATTTATATACAACCATAACTATTTTTTAAGGCTGTCAATCAATTAAAATATTTAATCGCGATTAATAGCATGATTGTCCATAGTTATCAACGATTAATCGCAAATTAATCGCACATTTTTTATCCCTTCAAAATGTACCTTAAACAGAGATTTGTCAGGTATTTATTACTCTTAACAACATGGGAGTGGGCAAATATGCTTGCTTTATGCAAATGTATGTATATATTTATTATTGGAAATCAAACGAATTTGCATTAACGCGTTATTATCGCGTTAACATTGACAGCCCTACTATTTTTGTGTGCATTGAAAAATATTTTTGTGGAGAGAGTCATTTATACATAAATCACAAAATACATTTGTGAATCCTTCTGTGTGCATTAATATTGAGACCGATCTGACTCCATTGATAACAACATGATTAACTTGTGATCTCGAGATAACGACATTAAAAAAAAATGTTTGAATCATGTCCGTTTTAGGCTTCCGTACAGTTCAGTAGCTGCTTTATTCAAACAAACAACCCCTATAATAAAGCATACAGTTGTCTTTTAATTCCTGGTATGCAAAGATCATGTATGTTGTGTGTGTGTTGTTCAGCTGGAGTCCATCCAGAGTAAGAATAGATGTTTTCAGTTGTCCGTTTGCAGATAAAGGTAAAGGTACCAAGACCCTTGCCCAAAAACGTCCAAGTTCATCTGCAGCCACGTGAGGACCACAACACACGGACCGCATGACCCCCACGTGCACCCGCTGACTCACAATCACACGGTGCACACGCATGCATATATGCTCACACATAACCAGAACACACAGATTGAGCAGATAGATGTGTGGACATGTGGAAAGAGAGACTGAGGGTGGAGAGATAGGAGGGTACGAGAGGTGAACACACGGAGAGAGAGACTGTTGGAGCTGCTGCTGAGGTGATTAGACTCGTCTGTAACAACAGTTGCTGTCTTCCCAGATTTGGCCGCCATTCGTTTGGCCGTTTGTTTGTTGTTTTTTCAGGACCAGAAAATGTATAGAGCAATGTGCCCGCTGCAGATAGCTCATAACAATAACTGTAAACATTTCAAAAAGTGGGTCAGCACGGCCAAAGTATAGTGCCAGCAGTGTCAAAGAGCAGAAAACAGACGTTTGGCCAATTAGATAGAAGACTGACAAACAAAACAACAAAATAAGGGAGGAGATCAGCAGAGGAGAAAGCATGAAAGATAGTCAGGCTCTTTGTTTACTTCATCATAAAGAACGATTCAGACATTAATTACATCGTGGGTTCCTTAACAGATTTACAAAAGAATTGTTTAATTTGGGTTTTGGATGAATATAGGAAATAAGACCTGTTGCAATCTTCCAATATTCAGATATTTTGTGAATATCAAGACAATAAACAAAAAAAATTCACCATTTGATGATTTTTGAACCATGCAAATGAGGACATAGCTACATACAGCTTCAAAATAGGGGCTGCAATCAAAAATATTATAGTTTATAATCACAATAATCTTGATTGATGGCTTGCTTGCTTGATTGATTGATTGATTGATTTATAAAATGGTGACATCTTCCAGTTGCTTGTCTTGTCCAACCCAACAAAATCCAAAGATGTTCAATTTACAATCACATAAGACAAATACAACTACAAATAAAAACTAATTCTACTCAAAAATGCACATTTGATTGGGTGTACTTATTACTGTGAAACAAAATGTGAAACTCGGCATAAAACCAAAAGGAGATTAAGCTTATTATTGTTCCATAAAAAAATCTTGCTCAGCTCCGGGCTTGCAAAAAATTACAAACTGTAATACTCTATTATGAGCTCTCATTTTCATATTTGGGATCGATATGCCAAGATTTATTCCATATAATGTGGCCAAATTACACAAGAACGTCTCATTACTGTAAAATGCATCTCTAACACGCAGAGCAAAACTGTACTCTGTTTCCAACGATATTAATTTATTTGCAATTTTCATGTCCCAGAAATGAATCATCCTTCTGTGATTATGGGATTTGTTTAAATCCTAATTCGATTGCAAAACTTGAATATTTTATTCTTATAATTGTTAATATATGTACTGGAGAAGATCACCCAGGATAAAGCGCTCACAATAGCCCATATACGACTGTTTTCATATCGCATATAAAACCGTATGTACGACAAAAAGACGAGAGACGACCCCCGACATCGCCGTGGCGCTTGACAACTCTTTCTTGAAGTATAAACAGAAAACATGAAGGAATTAAAAAAAAGATGCATCTACGTTGCAAATACCTCATTGAAGCAGGTGTTGTGAGTTAAACAGGGTTTTTATAAGTAACCACACACATACACACACACACACACCAAAACACACGGACATCCTCGCAGCCTTCTGGTGCTGAGTGTGTGGTCAGGTTTGTCACCCAGTTTCCTGACTTGCTGAGGCCAAGGCCTTTTCCCAGCAACACACACACACACATGTACACACTATCCAGACACATCCACTTAGACCTCACTCTGTCTACTTTCACATCAGCACTGTCTAGGTTTTTTTTCATCACACGCACAAAAAGAGAAACACAGAGAAAGATTGTTTTTCTAATACACTGTCAAAAGTCTGGGAATTTCTGTGTTTCTAGTGTGTGTGTGTGTGTGTGTGTGTTTGTGTTTGTGTGTCTATTTGGGTTCAGGATCGCGGGGTGGGGGGTCATGTGGCTAACTTTTTGTCTTGAGAATTTGTGCTTACATACAGTCACTCACCCACACACACATTTACGCAGCAGAGAATGACATGTTTTCCCGCTCAGGCTTGGTCCAGCTTCCCTATTCACCTGGGTAAATAGAGCAGAAGGAAGGGCCTTTCAATGGAGCCCACCACACACACACACACACACACACACACACACACACACACACTCACACACACACACACACAGCCTTGCTGCCAACCAAGCTTAGTCCTCTGTGTCCACTTTTTTTTCTAATGCATTCATGCATAACTGTTGTTGCTGTTTCGACC